>CAUOFW020006027.1:0-25271 GCA_963454935.2 Ilex paraguariensis | reverse complement strand
AAATATAAATATCAAAAAATCAATATTTAATTTTTGATAATACGGAGTATTGTCAAAACACGAATTATTACTAGTATTTAAATAAGACCATATTTTATATATGTAGATATTCAGCTCACTAATAAAGAATGGTCCATAAAAAATTTAGGAAAAATTGTAGTCACCCCCTTCTAGTTTATCATATCTTCAAGGACATCCTCTCTATTTTTAAAACTTCAATGACACCCCGGTAAGATTAAATGTGTTAATTAGAATGCATTTTACTAAATTACCCATGATATATTTTAGGAAAAACTTTATTCACACCCCTATACTAGATAGACATATCTTCAACGAGTCTCTCTCTATTTTCTAAATGTTTTTACGTATTAAAATTCGATTCGAGCTAATAAAATTTATTTTTTATATATTAAAATTTGATTCGATTGAAAATATTTTTTTACGTATTAAAATTTGAGCAGATTAAAATTTTATTCGAGGCTCAAATCAAATTTTAATCGGTCCAATTTTTGATACATAAAAAAATATAAAGTTTAATTGAATCAAATTTTAATATGTAAAAAATAAATTTTAATCAACTTGAATCGAATTTTAATAAATAAAAAATATAAATTTTAATCGACTTGTAATAAATTTTAATCAGGATTAACACCTCAAGTAGAACTCAAATCGACTTAAATTTTAATACGTAAAACAAGACTTTTAACAAGCTTGAATTTTCATACATAAAAAAAAAAAAATTTAATCAGCTCGAATCAAATTTTAATATGTAGAAAAAAATTTAATTAGATCAAATTTTAATATGTAGAAAAATAAAATTTAATCGACTCGAATTTTATGTAAAAATTTTTTTTAGTGTTTATGTAGAGGAAATTTTGGTATTTTAAATAATTTATTTTTGTTATAAATTGTGGTTTAACGGAATGAGATGTCAGTGATGTTTAAATATAAATTAAAATTGGGTATCAATAATATTTTTGATAATAAAGAGGCGCTCTTGAAGATATAGTAAACTAGAAGGGATATGATTGAAATTTTTCCAAAATTTAAGAAAAAATTTACTAGAAGATTTCTTAATTCAAAAGTTTCCAAAGATGGCTCGTATGCACCTATACATTAAATTTCCCACAATATCATCATTTTTAAATAGCTGTAAATTTATTTTTTAATATAGAATAGCTTTAGGGAGAATTATATTTTGAATCCTGAAAGATTTTAATATTCTTATTTTATACACTTAAATATTAAATTTTTCACATTTTATTTTGAATATATCAAAAGTGTTATAATATGATCATTCTATTTGCTTTTCGTTAGTTTTTCTGTCAATGTCAATAAATTGACTTTTAATAAAAAAAAAATAACAAAAGTTAACAGAATGGCGTATTATAATACTTTTGATACATTTAAGGGTATAAAGTAAAATTTTAATCTTTGAGAGTATAAAATAAAAAATTTAAAATCTTTCGGTGTACAAAATACAAAAAACCCTAACTTTTATAGAAACTTGATTTAAAATCACATTTCAAAAAGTGAAATATGTTCTAAAAATTGGTTTTTTTTTCCCATATTGATAGCATTTTGAGCTACATTTTAAACCTATAGGTGGTGACGAGATTCACGGTCTAACAAAGTTGGTTCTTGTCGCCAAAGTTCATGTGGTTGTAAAAATTTAAAATGAAATGCGTTTTCTTAAAAAAAATAAAAATAAAAAATACTTTCACAAAATGAATAATTTGCTTGTTTTGAGATGAAAATGTGTTTTTCTTGGAAAAATTACTGTCACAAAATAAATAATTTGCTTGTAATCGCCAATAGAGTCGAGATAAGTTACAAGAACAAGTTCAATGTTGACCATGCGCAATGCAAACTATTTCCAAGGACAAAGTAGATAGCAAATCAATTTATGGAAGTCTCCCGGTGAGTTCCTGCAATAGTTTGAGATAATTTATTTTGGGATGAGCTTGAATAAAATTTTTGAAACATGAAACGAGGTCAGATGCTTAAATCAGTCGATATTCAAGGTCGAGAGGATAAGTGTACAATGCAAAAACTAATTTATAATGCATAATTTATGCTCTGTTTTCATTGGGGTATTTTATATCTTCAAATGTGATGTCGTGATAGCCACTCGTGTACTTATAGCCTAGACTTGATAGTCTATAACTATCGAGTTGTGAAATAAGTACTCTCTATCATGCCTCATAAATGTCTAGTGATGGAACACAATCAGACTTAAATGCTCAGGAGAGCCGAGCATTTATGTCTTCCCACCCCTTGAACACCAGGTAGTTCAGATCCTACGCCAAATATTTATGGTCTATCACCAAGCATTTAGGCTTCGTGCTGAACACTCAATTTGATACCCATGAGGGCTATTCTCCATTAGTAAAGGGTCGTGTCTCCCTCTTTGGCGACTCGTTCATCACATCAACATTCTACACGAAATGTATTTCCCTAGAGTAATTAATCTTCATGATCAACTATGTATCTATTTGTCCCCTTGACTCAGTCTATGGGATGCCGTCAGTCGGTCTGAATCTATAGAAGCATGGATAGCACATTTGTTAGCTATTATTTACCACACGTCGATTTGTGATTGACGATTCTCCCATATCTTGATAGAAAGATCACCAAAAAATAATTAATTTTTTAACTTGTCCAACCTTATCAGAGAGTTAGATTGCACTCTTGTTTAATTTGATTTCAAATCTCTCCAAAATATTTCTCTCACATTTTCAATAATAAATAATATTACGTATTTACGGGAGACCCATTTATATCAAGAGTGCTATTCACGTGGATTGGGTAGGTTCAAAGTTCCACCTGGTTCAACCAAGAATCAACCCAAACCCAAATCCAAACCCTTTACTTTTGAATTTGAATTCTTGTTATCCAAACTTATTCAAATTTGAGTTGAGCACGAATTTGATCATCAAGTTACTCAATTCAAGTTGAACCCAAATCACATAACTTAAATTAAATACCATAAATTCGAGTTTTCAATCCAAGGATTGACTGAATTTAAATTGGGTTGAGATTTTTTGCTATTTTTTTTGTCAAAATACTAACTCTTTTGGAGTTGGTTGCTCAATTTGCATGTTTCCCATTTTTATATAGGGTAAGAAAAAGTAAGGGTACGGATATTACACATTATGAGGAGGAAGAAGTATTTCTTGAGAAATCTTCTTTCTTGTAGGCATGTAATGGGGTGCCAGAAATATGGAATCTCCATGCAAGCAAATGTTGAAAGAGTACAATATAAACAAAGAACTTTCACTTCGCCCATGCAAGAAGTGACCCACAACTCTACGTACCAAGTAAACCAACTCAATAACCCAAACGTTTCCACAAACATAAAGCATATTGGAAGTCTTCAAACAAACGAAAGGTCCAAACACAAAGGAACCACGCAACTAAAGGTATAACCAATATGAATGAAAACAGTAAAGAAGCCTAAAGGATCTTTCAATCCTCAATGCGGTACCCATGTGTATATAAACCCAACAAAACCCACCATTTTCTTCTAATTCAGAAAATACCCAAGAAAACTAAGCCAGGAAATAGACAAAGGATTGAATGGGGGAAAAGCCTAGTGCTGCAATAACTGAGAGGGTCTATGAAGAACTTGAACCATCAACAGAGTGGGTAGAGGAGGAAGATTGGTACACTCTTCTTGTCTATGTGTCTGGTATGTGGTCCATTTGCCCTTCTCCATTTTGTTTAGTTAAGTCCTTGTTGTGATATGATCCAATTATACATGTTTCAGAATGATTTTGAGAATAATTGTGCCACTATTTGTCAATCATTTACCATGAATTCATCACAAGATCATACCCTCGATTTCAAATATATGGATCCCCTACTAATACATGACATATATGATTCAAATAAACTCTTATTTATTTACTTAGTCCAATTCGGATGCTCGTGACAACATTATACTCACCGTTCCTCTTATATAATCCTAGCGATTGGATTTATATGTTCATTCTGATTGTTATATGCTATCTTTGTTTGAGATTAAATCTTTCAGGTCTAACTGAGATTATTTAATTTCAAAAACAAGGTGTTTGTGTCTATGTTCGCACATTTTTTCCAATATGGAATTCATATTTTGGCATAATAAAAATATTTTGTCTCATTAACAAATGAATTTTAGAGTGATGGATAATTATGTCTTAGTATTTAATCAGCATAATTATTTTTATGGATTTCAAAGATATCCAAGGCTTGTGAAAGGATAGCGCAGGTTGGAACAGAACTTCAAGCAAGCTCAAGTGGTTATGTATATAGCAGACTGATTGGGATTCGATTATTATACTTCACGATTTTCTTCAATGATAAATCACATGCCATATGCTAATATATTGGCAGGAGAAAAGAACCTCGCATTGCCAATGTATAAAGACTGTTTTGACATAACAAACAATCGTACTAGCAAATTGAAGTTGTGACTTTTGCGTTATTCTATAAATGATTCATAACTAGAACATGAAATCGATAATAGAAAAAAATATATAAAAAATGTGTAGTGAAGGATATTTCTAGATAGTCAACCCTTACTAAATTCGGCATAAGCTTGACTTTAGCCAAAGCAATGCCCAAGAGTCGGATCAACTCTATATGGTGGATCCCATTTAAACTCATACTCGCCGGTTTACATTGAGAAAGTGTGTTGATTTTAAGGCAGATTGACATCCATAAGACAATACGAACCCTTTAATAAACTAGCAATTAATGAATGAAAAATTTTTGTACATAAAAAATTAATAAAAAATATTAGGTATATAGGTGCCTAAATTAAATATCATATAAAGGTTACCACGCTTATTTTTTTATTGTTCAAATTGTATTACAGAATTATAAAAATTGTATGTCCCAATGATTCAATAGTCTAACTATAAGAAAAATGATAAAAAAAAATAATTATAATTAAAGTTCTATTTTTTAGAATTTTGGGACTGAGAGTATTTTATAGTAATGTTTGCAAAATTGAATTTTTTAAAATTTATTTGATTAGGATTCCACTTATAATTCATTGATTAAAAAAAATAATTGTCCATATCCTCCTAATTATATCGAAACCTTACTATAATTAATAATTAATTAGGGCAATTGGGATAAAATATACTGCTGACTATAATGATATATATATTATGGATAATATATTCAATTTAAAATTTTTATGGATATGAATATTTATACATAGAGAATAGATAGTTAAAACATATATTTGAAGATAATTTGGAGGTTCAACACATAATGGTATGATAATAATTTAGATATTTAACTATGTAAAGATATAATGACCTTTATAATTCTATATAAGGGTAAAATAGTTTGACGTTAAGTTAGTTTTACTAGTATAGATATGGAAAATGTTATTTGGATCTAATTTGGGGACCTAATCTAAATACCTAATTTAATGTAACCATGAGATTGGTTGTGAGTTTCATTTAACATTGGAACTCACAACTAATCCAATGATTATATTGAAACTATATCATTAGATCTCCAAATAAGGTTCATGTCCTATTGGTCATCAAAAAATGGTTAATTCATCAGCTATGTCATGAAGTCCTTTATATCTATATTATTGGCAATGAAGTCCTTTACAACAGCACATCAATGATTCATCTTACAGGTTTCAAAATACAACAACTAAAGGTTGAACGGGATAATACAAATCAGAACCTGATCATCAGTGGAGAACGCCCACTCGATCAAGCTAATAACAAATGGATTCATTTTAAGAAACAATTTCAGGTTTCAACAAACTGTGACACCGAGAAAATCAGTGCAAGGTTCGATCGTGACATGCTTTACATCAAACTACCAAAACTGATCACTCGTGCAGCAAAACAAGATCAAGAAAAGTCAAGCAGTGAAGCTCCAGAGCCCCAAAAACCCGAAAATGATAAGCCACAACCCCAAAAGAATGAACAAGAACAAGTTGGTCAAAAAACTGCTTCAATGGCTGATACAAATGGGACGTCTAATGGGTCGCAGGACACTTCAAAAGAGGTTGCTGATAAGGGAAAGGGATCAGTGGATCACAAAATGTCCGAGGGCTTCTTGGAGGAGAAGTCTTATCGAGGATATTCCAGGGCACCAAAAAAGGTGAAAAATAGAGGTACAGGTACATCTCAAGATCAAAATATGGGTGAAGATAAAAAAATGCCAAGAAATACAAGTGCAAACTACGAAAATGGTTCGATCAATGATGGCGCGAGGAGGGAGAGAGGAGACTCTGGAAAGAAGGATTACGGTGACAGGGCAACACTAGAGGGTGCAAAACTAAGGATGTCAAGGAGAATGATGAACATGGTCCTGATAATTCTATTGAGTTTTGTCCTTGGTTTGTACTTAACAAATTTAATTAGGTTTTGGAAGAAAGATGAAAATTGAGGTTCCCAATATACCATGATGAACATTTCATGCATGGGGTATATGTATATGGGATTTGATTAAATAAAAATGACTTGTAGTTGAAGGCATGTAAATAAATGAATGAAATTGGAAATGACTAGTTCTAACAATTACATTTGTGGGTATGGAAATCTGAAAATTTTGTATATTTGACACACTTTTTTTTTTTGTCCGGGCAAGTCATTCAATTTTATTTCCAAAAACAATATCTCTATTCTCGCACTTGATAACTTGATTTATTGACGTAATTCATCACAATTATTGAATTTGTAACAGGACTCAACCAATGGTGAGACCCACTGACAATGGTTAGATCAGTAAATCCAATGACAATGATTGATTAGTTATTGCACCTGATAATACTAAATTAAGTGAGTAAGAAAATGATCACTATGTTGCTTGAGCTATTTAAGGAAGCACTTCTTGATGGTGAGACACTCCCTAGCTCCTATTATGAGGTTAAAAAGATCATTCGTGACATGGGGCTTGACTATACAAGGATTCATGCTCGCAAAAATGATTGCATGTTATTTTGGAAGGAGCACAAAGATAAACAATAGTGTATAGAAAGAAAAGAGCCTAGATATAAATTTGATGATGGAAAACGAAAGCAAATTCCTCAAAAAAAATCTTATGTTATTTCTCACTAAAACTGAGACTACAAAAGTTATTTATTTCAAAGAAGATAGCATCAGATATGCGGTGGCACATAGAGAAGCATGTCGATGATGGGTTGCCGAGGCATCCAGCCGACACAGAAGCCTAGAAAAAATTTAGCAAAATGTATGGGTCATTTGTCCAAGATCCTCGTAATGTTAGGTTTTGGCTAGCAAGTGATGGATTCAATCTATTTTCAAACGTGAGCACTACTTATAGTCCATGGTCTGTTGTTCTTGTTCCATATAACCTACCACCATGGAAATGTATGAATGATCCCTTTTTCATTATGTCAATTCTAATTCCAGGACCCAAGTCTCTAGGAAATGACATTGATGTGTATTTGCAACTATTAATAGAAGAGTTGAAAGAGTTGTGGAAAGACATTGATGTGTATTTGCAACCATTAATAGCAGAGTTGAAAGAGTTGTGGGAAGATGGTGTCCAAACTTGTGATGCATTCACTAGAACCAATTTTCTATTGCATGCTGCAGTTATATGGACTATAAAGGACTTCTTTGCATATGGTAACTTATCAGGATGTGGTACTATAGGATATTTTGGCTTGTCCTATGAGACGTCATCTACATGGCTAAAGAATAGAAAAAAGACTTGTTACATGGGTCATTGACGTTTTGTACCAATCGATTGGCATTGATATCTATTTCTGGGGTCGATGTGCTCGAGCAATTGAGTCACATCAAAACAGTAAAATTTGGGAAGACAAAACCAAAGAAAAGGAAGCACAACGAGCAATTAAATTGGACAATATGTTGTATTTTCTTCAAATTGCCTTATTGGAAAACTCTTAAACTGCGACACAATTTGGCTGTCATGCCCATGGATAAAAATTTATGTGATAGTATTCTAGCTACTTTAATGAACATTGATGGTAAAACAAAGGACAACATCAAGACTCGTCTTGATTTGCAAACCATGGGTATAAGGAATTAATTACACATGGAGCTTGATGGTAATTCCTATAAAATGCATTCGACATGCTACACAATGTCCATGATTGCAAAAAGGAAATTTTTGCGAGTTCTTGGCTTCCATGAAATTCCCTGATGGCTACGCTTCAAACATGTCAAAATGTGTGATAAGTAAGGAATATTGAATTACAGGCATGAAGAGTGATGATAGTCACGTAATTTTACAACGGTCACTCCCAGTTGCAATACGTGGATCTTTAACTAATGATTTGTTTGAGGCACTAATTGAGATTAGCCATTTTTTTAGGAGGTGTGCTTGAGGACGTTGAAAAAAGATGCGTCGGAGCGGCTTGAAATCCAGATTCTCATAACACTTTGCAAGCTAGAAAGGATATTTCCACCTTCATTCTTCGATATTATGGTGCATTTGGTCATTCATCTTGCGCAAGAAGCAATTCTCACTTGGACCAGTGCAATACTAATGGATGTATCCGATTGAAAGGTAGTGTCTTGTGATTTTCTAAATGTAAATCATATGTTTGTGATGCTGATTATCACTCTTTTTTTGTGTCGTCAGGTACTTACATATATTAAAGTGTTATGTGAATAACAAATCTTTTCCAGAGCTGTCAATTGCAAAAGGCTATCTTGCAACAGAATGTCTGACGTTTTGTTCAATGTACTTGCATGGGATTGAGACAAGATTCAATAGAGTAGAGAGAAATTATGATAGAAGTAACAAACAAATGCATCATGAGAAACTTAGAGAGAAATTAGGATGGAAGTAACAAATGCATCATGAGAAACTAGTCAAATTCTTCATAAATTCACAGCAATGTCCAATATGATTCTCATGTTGTCTTTTTTTTTTCTTCCTTTTACCCAGACATTTAAGAGGGACTCTCCCCTTGTATTCAACTTGTCAACTGCTATCCTTCAACTCTCGAAGAATGGTGATCTCCAAAGAATTTCTGATAAATGGCTCCCTCTGAAGAGCTTTTAGGGTCTGAACTTGCAAGGCCTAGTAGATGTACTAATCGAACTACTATTCAAAAGCCAAATAATCATTACATTTTTTTTGTTAATTTCTGTGCTTTTATGGTAATACATTGTACACACGTACAGTTGCATGATACATGTTAGAGTTTTGTTTTCACGTTCATTGATTTCGAGATATATTTTTTACAATATCAAGTGTTGAGTATACCATTATTTCTTCATTGCCTATGTAATTTTTTTTATTTATGTAGAAAGGTGATATATGACTTAGAAAATATACAATAAAAATAATTTTTTTCTAAAAAATTAGTGATTTTTTTTATTCATGTCAACATTTTAGCCGCGACAATAAGTTGTCACTAAAAGTATGCTATAATATTTTAGTGATGATTATAATGGTGGCTAAACAGTAAATTGTTAGCCGCGACTAATTATTACCAATAAAAGTTAAGTTTTTAACATACTTTTAATGGAAACATAGTACATTTTAGTAGCAAAATTATTTTAATTTGTTACAATAATTATTGTGGCTAAATATTACACATTTAGTGACATTTCTTGTATTGTAGCTAAAGTTTTCCCATTTAGTGGCAATTTTTACAACATCATAACTAAATCATTTAGCCACAACACATATTGCTACGACTCAATGGCAACAAAGAAGTTGTCACTAAAACATATTAGTGACAATTTTTGTACATTTAGTCGCAATAATTTCTACTGCTAAAAGACCAATTGTTTGTAGTGACTTGTGCTAAGCATTGAAACAATAGCCCTTAAAGTATGCATTTGTGTCATTTGGATTTTTATTCTTCTAATAATGTCACTTTAGTTAGAAAATTTAAAGTTGAGTTTAAATGGTACAATCGATGCCGGATAACTAGACTGAGAATGGAAAATTACATGTGGTATTGATCAAAATGTATTTTTTGATCCCTAAAATATTCAAAAATACTACTTTGGTTATGGGATCCTTTATTTTAATTTCCAACATTTGCAATGCAAACCCAATATATATATAGTGTGAAGCAATCTGGTACCAACAATCAAGGCACTTATTCAAAAACGAAAATTGCCCAACAGTCCTTCCATCCCCATGCATATTTTTAACATCAAAACCACTCATACAATTTTTCAGTTCTGAAAGACACATATATTGTTTTTTTTTTGTCATTTAGTCTAAAATAAATTCATTTTTATTTTTTAATTAACTACATGTCCTTTAGTGTTTCACGCAGAAACAATTGTCGAATGATGCAGTTAGGGAAAAAATAGTAGATGGAGAGCTCGTCTTACTTCACTATGAGAGAGAGAGAGAGAGCAGTTACAATGTGTTTCCTCGCTCTATATTATCTCTAAATTGCGAGCGACAACACAAATAAAGCGCATCATAATTTTATCCATTTCTCTCTTTGTTATTTTTGACAAGTCTGAAAAGGACAAATATATGTGCAACTTTTCTCAACTTGTCATGAAGACTTTGAGACTATTTTTTATGCTCTCTAGTAGGATCTAGGGAAGTTGGTTTGTTATGATTCTACTAAGTATTTATGGTGGTTTTCTTTATGAATTTATATTAAAATGGGCAACAGAATCATGAAAATTCAAAATAAATAAAACAGATAGATTCGAAATATATAAAACAGATAAATTAAAATAAATAAATTCAAAAGAGATAAAACATAAAATTAAAATAGCAATGGAAATCAAAATTTTATTAATATATAGATAAATTAACCTAAAACAATTTCACAAATCTAAGACTTATTAAAACAAATAAATTCAAAACAAAATATTAATGGAAAATAAAGCCTATAAACAGATAATTTCCATATAATAAAAATCAAAGTTTTATTAAAACAGATAAATTCACATAAAATATCATAAAAATAAAGTTTATGATGCAGATAAAATCATGTTACATATAATGAAAATTAAAGTTTTATTAATACAAATAAATTGATCTAAACTTTTAAAAAATCTAAAATTTATTGAAATAGATAATTTAAAGTAAAAGAATCATGTAAAAGAAAGTGTAGGATATAGATAAATTCATTATTCAAATTTTTTTTTGTTGTAATTAAAAAGATATTGAGTAGAGTTAGAGATGAAAAGGGTGACATCACCACCACAGATGAAGGAGATTGAAAAGTAGAGATTTGAGAGGCATTGATGTATCGACGCTGCAGATGAAGGAGACGAAGTTGAAGTAAAGATGGAAAAAGACAATGTTGCCACCATAGATGAAGGCGACGAAAAAGTAGAAATGAAGAGATTGTGATTTGTCACCACTGCATATGAAGGAAAAACATTGAACGACGATCTAAAGCATCGACGGAGAAACTTGCTCCATGGATTTAAGCGAGCTAGAGAGATACTGTGTGAAAGAGGAAAATGGGATTTCAAACAAGTCTTTGGCATGACAATTGGCACCCTACTGGTCCTGTTTTTCCAAATTGGAGCCCTAGAATTACACATGATTCTAGGCTTCCAAGAGCTGCTAGAGTCGGGGATGATCATTGGACATGGCCCTGCACTAATTCCATAGACCTACAGACCATCACAAGCTCTATGCCAAGATACCATTCCAACTATGAGATGCAAGACAAAGTGAGATGGACCCTTAATAATAGTGGTATGTTCTCCACAAAATCTACCTGGGAACACATAAGGAACAAAACGCCTACTGTTCTTTGGAGCAAGCTTGTCTTGTTCAATAAGACCATTCCAAAGATGAGCTTCATCCTATGACTTGCAATCAAAGGAAAGCTGACTATTAAATACAGGATAATGACATATTCTCCCCAAATTGATACTAACTGTGTGTTATACAGGAATACTCTGGAGTCGCATGAGCACTTGTTCTTCAACTGAAGGTACTCTAGGAAGGTGTGTACTAAAACTATGTTGATCAGCAATGTTCATATTCAACCTCAGCCATGGCCAAGGTTCATTCAGTGGGCATCACTGAATTGGAGAGACAAATCTATGTACTCAACAATCCTGAAATTATGCCTCTCAATCACACTCTACCTCTGTGGTGTGAAAGGAGCAAGAGAATTTTCTCTAATCGAAGTATGGACGAAGACACCCTCATTAAAAGCATTGCACAAACAATGCGAGATAGACTTGCTTCGACCAAATTCAAGTTCTCTGCTCAAAATCATCAACTTGCACAGAAATGTAACCTTCCAAGTAGTTGCCTAAGGCTGCATTCCATTATCCTCACATTCGCATTGTATCCGTCTTATGCAACATTAGCTCCACTGGCTTCTTGTCACATCTTGTATATGGAACATTGGAAAGGGAGGATTCTATTGGAAGTGTGGGCTCATGGCCTATACTGCCATAGGAATCCAACCCTCTAGTGTTATATCCACTATTGTTTTGTGTTTTGTATTTTGTGTTTTGTGTTTACCTCCTTTGGGTCGCTATAATGGATACAGTCCAATGTATTTGCTAGGCTACTGACATGCTACAAAAAGATAAAACATAATATAGCACATTCAAACTCAATTGAAATGGGATTAAAAGCAATTTTGATCCCTAAAGTATGCATGTTTTGTAAGTTTAGTTCTCATTATATCAATTTTGTCAATTTGATCCCTAAAGTATTCAATCCGTGTCCATCCGTCAAAATTTTTGATGGAATTGATAATGTGTCATTTTTTTAGACGGTATTACATGCCCAACACCTGATTATTCCATCAAAAACTTAACAGTCCGTCTATATAGGGACTAAAATAACACGAATTAAATACTTTACGGACTAAATCGACAAAATTAATACAATGAAGAATAAATTATTAAAAAATACATATTTTAAGAATCAAAAATACCATTAACCCTTTGAAATGTTGAATCTTACTTGATGGATTCTCATGTTTCTTATCCATTAGTTAGGAGATTGATATTTGCATTTTCTCGTTAAACTAGAATTTATCGGCTCCGGTTCCTCTCCATTTCTACTAGAAGTGGGAGATCTTCCATTACTTTCTACTATTAACACCCCTGTTCTATTAATTTTTGTATGGCTGAGATTTAGCTATATTCTTAACTAATCATTTTTACTTTCATGCATCTTTTTCTCAATGAAGCGACGGAATGTTCAGTCTGTAAAATATACTATTGTTGCATAAATTATGATTTAATTGTGATATTGAAAAACTAGTTATTGTCTGTGTCAGAAGACACATAGTAATAAAAAATAATAAACAATAAATATATTTGTATTTATATCCAAAACTAAATCACAAACATAGAGAAGAGATAAATAAAATTAAGCATCGGTTATAGTGAGGTGAGAGGTGGTGGGCGACAGTGGTGGTGGTGGTGGCAGCGACGACGATGGTGGCAGTGGTGGTAGCAGCGATGACGGTGGTGGTGGTAGAGGTAGTAGTGGAGCGGTTTCAAACACTATTTTTTTTAAAGTACTTATGAGAAATAATTTCTAAAAATACTTTTAAAAAATCACTTTAAACACACCCTTAGAGCCCTATTTTTCCTATTAAATTTAGGATGTTAATATTAGTCGTTAGATTAGCTTTAAAGCAAAATTTAAAGTGATTTGAACCGCGAAAAGCAAAAGTCAGTTTGTTTATCTTTTGAAATTTGAATTGTAAGCTATTTTATTATATAAACTAGTTATTGCCTGTGCCTGATGACACAAAGTAAAAAAAAATGATAAATAATAAACATATTTGTATTCATATTTAAAATCAAATCACAAATATAAATAAGATATAACGAATTTAAGCATCAGTTTTTAGTGGGGTGAGAGATGGTGGACGACAGTGGTGGTGGTAGGAGACGGTGATTGTTGTGATGGGTGGCAATGACCCTGGCGGCGGCAACGGTGGCAACGACAGCGACAGCAACAGCGGTGATGGTGGCGGTGATGGTGGTGATAGTGGTGGGAGTGGAGGCGATGGTGGTGGCGATGATGGACGCGGTGGGGGTGACGGCAGTGGTGGTGCGGCGGCAGGGCAGGGGAGGGGGTGGCGGTGGCGGTGGCGGTGGTGGTGGTGGTGGGGGGGGGGGGGGTGGTAATGGTGGTGGCGATGGTGGTGGTTGCGGCGACAGTGGCGGTAGTTGTGGCGATGGCAGTGGTGGTAGAGGTAGTGGTAAGACGGTTTTAAACACTATTTTTTTTTTAAGTATTTATGAGTATTTTTAAAAAGTCATTCCAAACACACCCTTAGGAGCCTATTTTTTCTCTTAAATTTAAGGTATTAATATTAAGCGTTAGATTAACTTTAAAGTAAAATTTAAAACGATCTCAACCGAGAATAGTAAAATTCATTTTATTTATCTTTTGAGATTTGAATTGTAAGCTACTTTATTATATAAATATATTTTTAGTACGGTAATAATATATTTTTTTCGTCCATTGAAATCATGTTAGGTCTACATTTTAATTTATTTATTTAATTCACTATTTTCCCCCTTTTGTTACTCTCTCTATCTATCCTATCTATCTATCTAGGTAACAAATAATTTAGAGGTGAGAAGGCTTGATAAGTCTCTCGTCCCTATTTTCTAAATTTTTATATTTTATGATATTAAATTAAAGTGTCTTCCAATCAGTTATTGCAAATAACAATACTAAGCCTGAAATAAAAAGAAAAACTGCAGCAAAATAGATGGATCGAACTGTTGACTTCTAGCCTGCATGAATTGTATTGTTGCTTGAGTTCATTTCATAATTGTCAATTGGCATGGAAACCAAATAGTAGTTGATCAAAAAAATAATTAAGTAATGTAAAATAAAAAAAATTAAACGACAAAAGGAAATACAATATCAAAACTTATTTTTTTAATACCGTAATTAAATCTTAAATTTATAATTCATGGAAAAACAGTATGTTTGGCTAAGCGTACAATTTGGGTTAGGCAAGAGTTTTTAATACTTGAGTTGAGTTTGGACCAAAAAATTCTAACCCGAATTCAATTTGGGTTGGGTTCAAATTAAGGCCTCGGGTTCAACCTGAACCCGACATATTAAAAAAAATTATATATAATTTTCAATTTTGTTCTATTGTTTTCTGTCTCTCTCGTTCATTTTCATTTTTGTTCTATCATTAACACAGTTAAAAACATGGTTGACGTTATTGGTTGTTAATTTAAGTGAATATTATGTAATATGTGTACTAGGTTTAGAACAACAAGCATATTTTGGGCTCTACCCGAACTCAACCCGAATTGAACCCGTAAAGTAACTTGAAATCAACCCGAAATTAGCCCGAAACCATTAACCCAAATTCAACCCAAGTCCACCCGAATTAAACTCGAGCAGTGCTCAGGTTGAAGTTTCTCAATCCGAGGTAGGGTTAGGGTTAGGGTTAGAATTAAAGATTATATATTTAGGGTTAGATTATAATTGACTGTCCAATCCGTCCGAGTTACACCACTATATTTGACAAATGGAATGCTCCAGCACTTTGTTGAGAGCAAGAGAGGTATGTGAGCTGGGCTTTGAAGCTGAAGAATTTGAAAGCCTTGGGTTGGCTTAATTTTACACTGTTGAGATCTTATGTTATGTGCCAATGAGATAAATTATACTTAAAAATAGTAGGGCATAGTGACCGGCCCGGCCTATACCAGACCTAGAATTACAGATTAGACTAAAAATTACAGATCAAGCCTAACTTAGAGGGATGTAGGCCAAGTCCACCATAAGAGGGAGGAAGTTAGGTCAGGTTAACCATGTTATCTTGAGAGAGTTAGGTCAACCGTTTTATGGCGAGAGACTCAGTCCACAACTGACATGTGAAGTGATCTCCTTAGGACGTGCATGTCACCTCGTCTATGGAATTGTCTCGCTTGTTACGAGAAAGACACCTCAATCTATTAAGAGATGTCTATAAATTATAAGTCTCACCTACACAAGGGGACATCTCTCACATCTAAGCACTATATACTCCATGAAAAATAAAACACTCAAGTCATCCTAACTCTTCACAACGTAGTAGATCACCTTAAATGAACTACTTAAATTGTGTTTTGCTTGTGTTGACTTTAATTATTTATTATTGCATTTAATACTTGACAGGTGACGCATAAACACGTTTTGTGCATCATCAAGTATTATACTTCAATTACCAAAAAAAATAAAAATTAAAGAAAATAAAGAAGGCTAGAATTGGGATTAAATGGACAATGGCACCTTGATGCTATTTTGGAAGCGTCAATCAACATTATTCAATGATTTTGGTCCTCTCTATTTTTATTGTTGTCGATTTTTGATCATGTCCAATCTATCGTCGAATATTGAATTTCATTTGTGAGTTTCAACATACACGGGATCCTTATAGAATGGGTGTTTGACGTCGTAAGAATTTTAAAATTCCATGGAGCAAATCCAAATATTGGAATGCCTTCTTCCACAGCATCAAGCCAAAATAAATTTAGAATCAACAATGATGGATTACAGATAAATAACTATGTGGTGAGCCAGTTCCGCATCACTTGGTGAAGTTAGAAATGTATGTAAAATTTTCGATAAGCGTGCAATTATTTATAACTCTATGATTTTATTCCCAAACAGATAGTATTATACATTACGAGTCTACGGATCTAACAACATATAAGGAGAAAGAAGCCTTCTTGAGAAATCTTTTTCTTCTTGGAATGTAATGGGGTGGCAAGAAAGGACTCTCCATGCAAAGCATATAATTTGAAAGAGTACAATAAAAACAAAGAACTTTCACTTTGCCCATGCAGGAAGTGACCAACTCTACAACCCATAAGTTTTCTAAAAACATAAAGGATATTTGAAGACTTGAAACAAACGAAAGATCCAAACACAAAGAAAACATGTGAAAAAAGGTATATCCAACTTCAAAGAAAAAGTACAGAAGCTTAAAATTAAAGGACCTTTCAATCCTCAATTCAGTATCCATACATATATAGACCCAACAAACCCACCATATTTTTCTAATTCAGAAGATACCCAAGAAAGCCTAATTAACCACAAAATAGACAAAGGATTGAATGGAGGCAAAGCTTAGAGATATAGCAACTGACAAGGTTTATGAAGAATTTGAACCAGTAACAGAATGGGTACATGAGGAAGATTGTGACACCCTTCTTCTTTGTCTACCTGGTGTGGTCCTTATTCCCTTTCTTCAATTTTTATTAGTTAAGTGCTTGTTTTGATATGATCGAAATATCCATGTTTCAGAATAATTATGTCACGCTATTTGTCAATCATAAATGACAAGTGGGGTACATCTTTTTTAGGGAAAAATAATAATAATTTTGTTAATTTCGAATTAGTAATGCTATATTGACTAAATTTTGAGATCAAATTTAGAGCCCAAATGACATGACAGTTGATTTGGACTTCTTTGATTGATGTCATGTCATTTGAGTCCTAATAAAAACTTTAAATAATCAACTGTCATGTCATTAAGGCTCTAAATTTAGTCACAAAATTTGATCAGTGTAACATTACTCATTTCGGCGAGATAAATTTTAAAGTCTCCTCCTCCCATTGTCCAAAAAATATAGAATGTGTTTTTGGCCGATTCGTGTGCCACCCTATTTCCAGCTTTTGTAACAACAGTAGAACCAAAATTTCTGAAAACATATAAAAAATTCTAATATTTCAGACACAATAACATCTAATGGGATAAAGTGTTATGATTTCTGCATCATTTCTCTAATGGGATCAAGTGATAGATAATTGAAAACTCCTCTTCATTTCTGAAAAGCATCCTGCGGGGGTATGTATGAGAAATATCCAATGCATGAGATTCTAAAATTAGGGTACAAACTGCATTATTAAAGTTAAAAATCTAATTGAATCTCATATTGGTAAAGCCAAATAAAAAACCATTTAATTCTACAATAATTCATTCTATACTAGATCAAGAAATTAGAAAAGAAGAATAAAGAAGACATTTTTTTTCTTACAATGCTAAAATAATTTTTATTGTGTCAAAATCAGGTTATCCATTTTTTACGTCATTCGTGTTAATTGATTGTGTCTTTTTCGAGTCCATTTCGTGGCAAGTTTGTTCCTTTTAACGTGTCGTTTCTAAAATTATTGTCCCCATTTATGCTTTAGTATTTAATTAGCAGCACAACTACCCCTACAGTCTTTACTTAAACCCCCCCACCCCCACCCTCGACAAAAAAAAAAAAAAAAACTGAACCCTACAGATTTCAAGAAGGAGCAACTGAAGGCCCAACTAACCTCAACTCGAAGCCTAATTATCAGTGGAGAACGTCAAGTTGGAGGCAACAAATGGAGTCGCTTCAAGAAACAAATACCCATTTCAACAAACTGTGACGCCCAGAAAATCAGTGCAAGGTTCGATGGCAGCATACTTTATGTTAAACAACCAAAACTGATCACTCCAGCAGAAAATAAAGACAAAGCAAAGCCAGCCATTGAAGCTCCAGAACCTCGAAAACCCGAAAATGATCAGCCAAAACCCCAAAAGAATGATCAAGAACAAGATGGACAAAAAACTGCTTCAATGGTTGATCTGGCCAGGCGGACAAATGAAAAGCCTAATGAGTTAGACACTGCCAAAATGGTTGCTGAGAAGAGAAATGGATCAGTGGATTCAAAAATTGTTTCCGAGAAGGCGCCAGAGAGGGAGGAGACTAATCCTGAAAATGCACCAGAAAAGGCTATAGAAAAGGAAAAAAATAGTAGTACACCTCAAGATCAAAAGGTATCAAGAGATACAAGTGAAAAACACGAAAATGGTTCGGCCAATGATGGCGCAAGGAGGGAGGAAGGAGCCTATGGAAAGAAGGCCGATAGTGGAAAGGCTAGACTAGAGGATGCAAAATTGAAGAAGATTAAGAGAGTGATGAACATGGTTCTGGTAATTCTATTTGCTCTTTTACTTGGACTGTACTTGACAAATTTGTTTAGGTCTTGGAAGAAAGGTGAGAATTAATGAGGCTGATCATAATGTACTGTGATGAACATTTGATGGTGGGGAACAATTATTTGTCAATTTATTGAATAAAAAGACTTGCAGAATTGAAGACCTGTAACACATTAACCAAATTTGGCCCTCTTTGATTTGATAAATTATGGGTTTCAACAATTATATTAGTAGGCAACACCAAAATATGGGAATATCGAGCAATCCTATTAGCATTTAATTTATTGATCTAATTTACTATAGCCGCTAAATTAATTGTGAATCTCATCAAACATTAGAACTTATTGTTAACCCAACGATTAAAATGAAACAACATTATTAGATCAGTAGATTAAATCAAAATTTTAAATCCTAATAACATTAATCTTTACATTTTTGCGATAAATAAATTAATTTTATTTTCAAAAAACTGATGTTTATAATGACCATCAAAATATAGCGAACTAAAAGAGTTTTCTCCCCCTAAAATAGGTTTTTAAACCAGTAACCGGGTCTTTAACCAAAGGGAGTATTTAACCTTTATTACTATATTCGACATAAGTTTTTTTTTCATGCAACCGTGCAACTCAGCCGAACCTAGGTCCAATTTTTCCGAGTCCATGTCTCAACCACCAAGAATGATGTTTGATTTAAAAACAAGGACACACACCCACACTCAAATTAAATGCCCACAAATGTGATGTTTGATCCTCCTTGAGCCGATGAATTTTGTTATTGATGCTTGTTTGCTGATCTTATAATTGGTTACTGTTGTTCATGTTGTCTAGTTGATTAGATCCTTCCCTCCTCCTTTGCCTGGTTTTTTGTGCGATATTGATCACCATGCAACAATCATGCTTTCATTGTTGGATATTGTTGTTGGCTCTACTGGTTTTGTTGTTTGTTACTGTTATGCTACTACTTGGCTAGTGTAGGGAAATGTGAAGAGAAACGACTCGTCTTCAATCTTGCTTAGACCATCAATGGCTTTTTGAAATGAGGTCTTTTGTAATTTTTTGAGAGTGTCACAAAAATCAGTCCTGATTGATGCTCAATCAACACAGCATTAAGCGGCCGTGATACTTATTTGTTGGCTACTTGTTGGTTTGATGCTAATGCATTTGTTGGTTGTTGCCTAGCTATTTTGCTTGGTTTATGCCGAAAGTGTTCTTGCCCTAGAGATGTCTTTACCTTGTGCATATTATGTAGCTTTTGTTGACTTAATGATTTCTGTCTGAGATGAGTGTTCTTCTATCTTTGTCTAAAAGACCTTCCATTTCTTACCCATTCTCTTTTCTTTTGGGTACAGTTATACCTTTTGTATGTATGTTTCGGCTAACAAATTAATCTTATAGAAAGAAAATTTGCATTTTAAAAATTTTCAATTAAGAGTCATGGAGTTGAGCCTTGTTCATGGTAAGGATTGGTTTCTTATGCTCCTCTTTGGTGGTTTTATTGTGCATTTCTTTTAGTTACCTCTCTATAATAATTATTTGTTTATTATAATAGTAATTCATCTATTTATATTAAAAAAAAACACAGTGTATATTTAAGTTGGTCAAACCACTTTCAAGTAGTTGACAAAGATTAGGAGACAAATATCTCTATCACCAAAAATAAGGAGGCAAATATCTCCGAACACCACTCAAGATGGAATAAGTGGCTCATGTACAATAAGTATTTTAATCACTCAATTATGTTTTAATCACAGTAAAAAAATAAGGGAGAATTACATTAGGAACTCCTGAAGTTTGTCACTTAATCATTCAGAACCCTTGATATTTAAAATATTATACACAGACCCCCTAAAGTTTGTACGCGCATAACACTTAGACCCCTGATGTAAATATATCATTTAATAAATTATACTTAGACCCTCCTAAAGTTTGTAAATATATAATACTTAGACCCTTTGAGTTTAAAATATTATACTTATACCAAAAATACTTCATTCAAGTATAGAATATCAAATATTTTAAATTTTACAACAAAAATTCATATTCTATTTTATCATTTATTGAAATAAAATAAAAATAAAAATTTATTTTTTCTTTAAAAATTGTAATTATTGTACAATTATACTATTTATTGGAATAAAACTAAAAAATCAAACAATGAGTCAAATTGTAATGGACACAATATCTTTTAGCTTTAATTGGGGTAGTTTGGTATTTAATTTGATTGTTTAAACGACCAAATTAAATTCTAATAGACAATATAATTATAAACTAATTATGATTTTTTAAGAAAAAAGTTGAATTTTTATTTTTTATTTTATTTCAATAAATGATACAATAGAACATAAATTTTAGTTGTAAAATTTAAAATATTTGATACTTTATCTTTGATTGAAATATTTTTTGTTTAAGTATAATATTTTAAACTTAAGGGATCTAAGTATTATATACTTACAAACTTTAGGAGGGTCTAAGTGTAATTTATTAAATAATATATTTACATTAGGTTCTAAGTGTTACACGCGCACAAATTTTAGGGGGTCTGTGTGTAATATTTTAAATGTCAGGGGGTCTGAGTGATTAAATGACAAACCTCAGGGGGTCCTAATGTAATTCTCCCAAAAATTAATGCATTACATGGTGCAATAATCTATATAATAAAGTAGCTTACAATTCAAATCTTAAAAGATAAACCAAATGAATTTTGCTATTCACGGTTGAAATTGTTTTAAATTTTACTTTAAAATTAATTTAACGGCTATTATTAACACTTTAAATTTAATAGGAAAAATAGACTTTTAATGATGTGTTTGCAGTGACTTTTTAAAAGTATTTTTAAAAAGTATTTTTTTATAAATACTTTTTAAAAAAATAGTATTTGAAACTGCCCTACTACAACCTCTACCACCACAACCACCGTCGTCGCCGCCATAACAACCACTGTCGCCACCCCCACCGCCACCACTACAGCCACCACCACCCCCTCGCCCCACTACCGCCATCACCACCGCCGTCGCCACCACTACTGCCACCACCACCACCTACACCATCGCCGCCTCCACCCCCATTACTGTCGTTGTCGCCACCATGACCCCTACCGCCACCACCACCACCACCACCTTCACGACCCCCACCGTCACTACCACCACCACTACCGCCACCACCACCACTATCACTACGATCATTGCCACCCACCACAACCATCATCGTCTCCTACCACCATTTCTGGCGCCCACCACTTCTCACCTCTATTACAGACTGATACTTAAATTCTTTTATCTCTTCTTTGTATTTGTGATTTAATTTTGAATATGAATACAAATATGTTTATTATTTACCATTTTTTATTATTATGTGTCTTCAGACACAGACAATAACTAGTTCATAAATATGGTATAAACCAAAGGCTTAACCATCAATATGAATCATATCTTATGATGCTAATAGCTATGATGATATGAATTATATAGGAAGGGTAACTAGTGCATGATCTTTCCACCATTGTGGGGTGTAGAAAGGGTCGTAAGTATGTAATCTTACACCCACATACAAAAAATAAATTTTCGTCACTCAAACAAGTTCTATTGTCTTAATATTAGAACTAAATTTTCATGCTTGGGCAAAAATAAACTCTTTTTTGAGTCATCTAGAAGGGAAAATATGCGTTTTCTAAAAAGGCTTGTCTCTTTCTCATAATTTTTTTATAAGATTGCAATATGGATTTGTTATTTAGAACAATAGAGAAGACAAACTAGAACTTTATTCGATTTGATTACATATTCAAATATGACAACATCAATTCGGCGTACTTGTACCTATTTTGTGGGTGGCATTGAAGTTGCTTGAGCAAAGAGATTGTTGTGGCTTGGGAAAACATAAAACAAAAAAGAGGAGACACCAAGAAACACCATTTTTTTTTTTGGGTAAAATGCCAAAAGAAAAACTCCTGTACTTATGATCATTTGCAAGCGACCTCATTGTTGTTTAAACCGTTGCACTAAACCACCCTGAATTATGATTTTTTTTATTTGCAAAAATTGATGGATGTTAAAATTTTATAGGTGAGTATAACTCATGCGCTAAATACATGAGTAAGACATTATATCTCCCAAATTTATAACCTAAAATTTCCAAATTGCCCTTGTTTATCCTCTTTTCCTTCTTCGCTCTTTCTCTCATTCACCAGACACCCATTTCTCTCTCTCTCTCTCTCTCTCTCTCTCTCTCTCCCTCTCTCTCGATTTTGGGTGTTGGGCATATTGGGTTTCCTCTTCTTCTACCTATTGGTTTTGGGTTTTGGATATTAGGTATATTGGGTGGAGCAATGCTATATGGACTTCAAAAGTAAACTTAAAATGTGTCCTTGATAATCACAACCATTAATTTTACTGTGGGTCCTAGCATTTATTGGGATCCACTAACTATTTAATGGTTGTAATTATCAAGTACACTTTTTAAGTCCAAGTAGCATTTTCCTATTGGGTTTTCTCTGCTTCTTCCTCTTGGTTATGCGGATAAGTAATGTTACATGAACTTAAAAAGTAGACTTAATAATCACAACCATTGAATAGGTAGTGAGTCTAATAAATGTTATGACCTGTAGTAAAATCAATTATTGTAATTATCAAATCTACTTTTTAAGTTTATGTCTCATTGCTCTTTTGGTATTGAGTATTGGGTATATTGGGTTTGTTTAGCTTCATTGTGTGTGTGTGTGTGCTCGACACAGAAAGAGAGAGAGAATAGTGATTTGAGTGAGAGAAACAGAGTTTTTGTGGTAGTATTAGAGAAAGTGGGAAAGAGCTTGGATGAGCAACTTGAGAGACACCTACACAGAGCATGGACCATGGAGACGAAAAGAAGCAACACGTCTCTGACTTTGCCACCACCGTGACCGCGGCCACCATCAGGCATAGACAAGAGTGGGAGAATGAACTACTTGCCTTCCTTAGTTTTCTTAGTCATTTTGTTCTTTTCCTTCATTTTTTTGGTTGATTTATTCAACTAATTATGATATTTGTACTTTGCTACTGCCATTATTGAAAAAAGAGCAATTTGTGATACCTATTTTCATTTTCTTTGCCCTCCAGCGACAATATTAGTTCATTGCCCAAAAGTACTAGAGGCGATAACATATTTTGCAAAAAAAAATAATTTAGTGATGATTATTTGTAATCACTGAAAAAATAAAAAGCCCGTCTCGCCTTTCTCCCTTCTCCCTTTTTCCCTCCTCTTTTTCTTCTTCCCTCTTTTTATTGTCTTCTTCCCCATCCGCTAGTCTTCCATTAAGTATAATGCCTGTAATCCTATAGCCCTAAAGTATAATGTCTGTAATCCTATAGCCCCTAAATCTAGCCCTAACATTAACCCTAACCCTAACAATAAATTGTGCTAAAGGAGATAATTTCAACTTTTCCATTCTGCACAAGTTGAAAAGTTATGCTTGATGCTTCATGAACAACTACCAAAATCCATTTTAATTGTATTCTCATCACATGGGTCGACAAATGCACACCTAGTACCAATTAGGAAGATGTTAGTGTGATTAGAACCCAAAAAAAAGTATTAGTAAGTTTGTTTTCCATTTGTTAAGATATAAATATCTTGTCTCTTAATACATACTTGACACTTATTACAAGTTTATGGGTTAGGAAGCCAAAAAAAGTGTAAGGCAGGGTCATGTCTTTTCTCCTCAAAAGAAAATGTCAGCATGACATTCAATGAACCTAAAAAGATAATTCGTTTGGTCTACTCTGGGTGAAAGTACACATTATCCCTGTACAATTATAGAGATTCATTGACAGTTAGGTGGGGTTTATTTATAAAGAGGGGACACAATATTGATATTTCTTTAGTTAACAGGGTTCTGATTTAAACCTTGTTCAAAATCCCATGGGCTAAAATGTATTTAGCCTTTTTCATTAAGAAGTTCGCAAGGCAAGAAGCTATAATTTGTAACTATAGCACTCTGGTTTATAGATAATTTTGAAATTATGAAACTTTTGTATATGAAAAGGAAAAAAAATCTAAATTTTTTTTAATAGATAACGTCATGACGTTGTAAAATGAAATTTATGTTTTGGTGGCTGTTTTTTTTATGTATCCATCGTATCAAGTAATTAATCAAATTGAGTTGCAAACATCATGTGATGGAGACCATTTGGATTTCATACCATTTACTATCAGTGTAACACATGAGCCAAAGCTTAAACAGATCATGTACACTCCTCTAAAAACTTTTTTATTTTTGTTTTTGGAAGTAGATACGTTTATTAATCCGGAAATGAGACATATGGTAAAGTACAAAACATTCCCAGATAAGCATACGAAACAGTACTCTTCAAATTGATAGGCCAGAAATATGAAAAAAAAAAAAACACCCTGATAAGAAGTTTGTAGCTTGTGAT
>CAUOFW020006026.1:0-25274 GCA_963454935.2 Ilex paraguariensis | reverse complement strand
CATTAATTATGGGAGGTATAAAAAATTAACGCATAAATAAAACATCAACTTTTTCATAACTTAAAATAGTATTACACATGCATTCACCTTCATAGAAGAGTATAAATGAACTTCTCACACTTCATTGTTATAGACAAGCAAGAAGAATGAGATAATCCCATTACAACTGAAAACAAAATATACAAAGTCCTTCCCCTATGAATAGTTGAAACATTTCCACTCTTATTACCAACTGGGGCACAAAAGTGGAAGAGGTTCAACATTCCAAGTAGAAAGGATAAACATAAATGTAGAAGTACATAAAATTTTAGCTGGGAAGTGATTAGAGCAAGGCTTCGCTCTTTTCAACCGCACATCTTTCTACGGAGTCTCTCTTCTTCTCTTCCCTGGCTTTTCCCTCTCTTGAAATGAACTGAAGTGGGCTATTACTCGGCACTAGAGGGGGGTAGAGGCGCCAGACACCCAAGCTGGCCAATTAGAGGGTTTCGTCAGTCAAATGGACCAATAAGAGGAAGCAGAGGGCAAAGGCGGTTGGAGCACCGTCTGGACAATGGCAATTCTCTAGTTTTCCATGCCTGATAGCCTTCTTCTTCAACTTTGTTGACTTGTGAATTACATTTGCCTCCCTTACTTTATTCAGCCTTCACACTTTTATCCTTCTAAACTTTCGTAATTATCTTTAAAATCCTACAACATAAATAAATTATATATTAACCATAACAATTTATAAATCAATCATTTTAATTCATTTAATGCACACTATTAACCCTAAACCCTAATTCAATTCCACACTTTTTAGGATTAATCATTGAGATGCCAAACCAAAAAAGTAAAAAAATAAAAAGCTTTAGCTATCAACATCACAAAAACATACATAAAACACATCCACTAATTCTTATATTGAAACAAAATCAAAGAGCTAAAAAAAAGTAAATTTATAAAATAATATGAGTCCAAAAAATAAAGCATCAATGAGCTCAGTTTATTTATCAAAGGGATGATCTCCCTGATTCTTTAGCAATATATGCTAATCTAGCTTCTTCCATGAAGGGGAATAAGAGTCAAACTCTCTCATCCATACTATCCAAGCTGAAGGTCATTAAATTAGTCCTTGTTTTGAGATAGTATAAGCTAGATTGCAAATTTAAAAATAACTATTGAGCATTATGATTTTTTATAAACCCATTCCAAAACTAACCCATGTCTAAACCACTGCCTTAACTAAAATAAATATTTTTATCATATTGAAATAAACTTACTACCTTAACTCTTATAGGAATACATTTATGGAATTAAGAATATGAATTTCATAAAATTAACAAGCCTAAACCATCAAATTAACATAAAGATAGTACATTACTTAACACTTAAACAAACTACCATAAAAGATGGTAACTATCATAAATGCAATATATCATAAATTATATGTTACTTTCTGCTAAACTTCCCTTTAATCTTACCCTAAGCAAGACTCCAAATGAACACCAAGCTGAACGACAACAAAATTAACGAAAGCATGGAGTGAATTTCAAAAGCCGTAAACCATTTAGTTGTATTCTTTATGTTTGCTATGAATGCACCAAAGGCAAAATGAGTCCCAATCAAAATCTTAACATTCAATTTCATCCAAACAAATCAAAATAAACAACAGAATTCAAAAACCCAATTTGAAAAACCCTAAAATTCCAAAACCAATTAAAAATCCGATCATTTGAAAAGCCAAATTAACATCCAAATTATGTGTGTACAATGATGAGCGCAAAACATTGCATAGTTGTTGGTCTCATTTCATGTTTTTAACTTAAATTTGCATATTAATTAGTTAGAATTAGTTAAAGTTAGGAATAATGTGAAAATTTTGATGTTGCACATAATTATAGCATAAATGATGGCTTTCAGAGCTTTGCAACTATATGTGAATGTGTGGTCAAGAGATGGACACATTGAATGAGGATAAGGAGGCTTGGAAGGTGAAGAAACCAAGCAAAATGCAATTTGGATGAAAACCTACCGAAAGGTTTAGCCCATTAGTTTCCCAAGGTCTTGACACAGTACCGCTATTTTTTCCCATGTTTGACCATGATCCATTTAGAATATGAAAAAGTACAAAACTTGAACATTGATGATCTAGATGTCTTCTGTATTGTGTCGACATTTCAGCTTAATCCAACGGTTGGATCAACAATTATGGCAATTTTAATAAAATTGAATCTGAGTTGTCACCGTCCGAAACACCTTCCAAAAGGTTCTGCCTACTGGAATCGACCTTCCAAAAGGTTTTGCACAGAATGCCCAGAACGCCTACAACTCGTGCTCCACTTGCTTGGGGGTTCCACCATTGATTCTTCCACTTGTCCCTTGACATCCCTTACATATTTACATGTCCCCTACACCCTAGAAGAAGACTTTGGAGGCTTGACATTGATGAGAATGGGAGAGGAAGGGTGAAGCCTGGGGAATGCAAGCTAAGCCTGCCATACCCATCCATTCAGCCCCCTATTGATGAGAGGCCTTTCACACAGCCAGAGGGACCCCCCATGGACGAAATTTGCATAATCTCTCACCATATATTCAAAATTCCACAACATTTTAAAGGGTGGCTACCTAACCTTAGAAAATCCAAGGAAGAAGAAGATGAATAGTGTAATAGGAATTTATGTTTTTGCATTTTCCATTCCATTTCAGTTGTTGTAAGCTTTAAATATCATGTAATCTTTATTTCTAGCATTTTAATCTTAGCTATTTCAAGTTTAGTTGTGTAACTTATAATCTACCATTGTTGTATGAGTTTTTTTTACTTCAAGTTTTTCTTAAAATGGGTATTGCATATTTTATTCTTAGTTTAAGTTTTCTTGCATTAATTGACTTCTAATCTTCATTTCAATAATATGTCACTTTACATTATGCATTTCCTTCTTGCTTTCATGAGTAGCTAGATTTTAAGTTGGCTAATCCAAGGGAGACCTCCTCTTGGACATGCCATTTCAACTCATTTCCTTTCCTCCTCTCGGTGTACGATGGTTTGGTTTGAATGGGTTCAGAGGGGATGTGGTTGTTACTATTTCATATGCCGTAGGCCTGGTCACGACTTATGCTTGCATCCTCACCATCTCGTCCCTTGCTTCACATGAATCAATCATTCATTTATGCACCATTGGAGGAAGGTTTCAAGTTGAGTTGGGATTCCCATTGGAATGACCTCTTTGGATTAGCCAACACTTGTTTTCTTGCATTTTCATTAAGAACAAAACACACCAAAACCAACTACAAGATTTTACACATTTTCTTTTGTTCACAAAATCACTTTCACCACACTTGAACTTTCCTTCCCTGAGGAGATGACATTGGAATACTTTTCTAGGTAAAACAACGACACACAAAAGAATCCTTGCGCTTGGGGAGCACTTTTGTTCACACACGCATTTCATTTTGTACATTCCATTTCATTCATTCCGCCATTATTCCGTTGCCCCATTGCTTGCACTGAACCCGAGTGAGAGTGACACTCACCCACTTATATACACATTTGAGGGTTCATGTTAGGATATTAGGGAATACAACAAAAAATATCAAACATTTTTGGCGCCGTTGCCGGGGAGGGTTAAGCGTCGAGTTCAAAGGTGATTTTGGGACAACATAGGTAAGTCTTGTGATTTTCATCATGGGCCAAGGTATGCCGTCTAACTTGTATATAATTTTGTTATAGTTTGTGTTTTGTATTATGTTTCCTAATTTTTTTGAAAATGTATCAAATGCCCAAAATTTTGAAAATGTGTGTGAGATTTGTGATGAGTATGGGCACATTACTAGTGAGTGCCCAATAAATGCCCCTTATTTTGAAAACGTTTGCGAGATTTGTGGTGAGTTATGGACACATCACTAGTGAGTGTCCAATAAATGCCCTTTATTTTGAAAATATTTTCCAGATTTGTGGTGAGTACAGACACATGACTAGTGAGTGCCCAATAAATTATCCGGTTCACGACTTTGCATGCGAAGGTTCAAATTCAAATTTGGCCTCTAAAAATTTTTACCCCGACCATTATGTTACACCGAGTTATCCAAGTTATAATTGAGAGAATGAACCTTAAAATTTTTCATCCAATCTCACACCACCAAATGAATTTTCCCATTATCCAATATATGAGGACTCAACCAAACAAGAATTTGAAAATAAGCTTTACAAGTTTATGCAATGGTGAATGGAATTCAATGCCCAAATAACCCAACAACTTTTTGAAATTAGAGATGGACTTAATACATTGACTAATGCTATAATTTATGTGCATGAAGAACAACATATTGAGCATAGTCAATGTATTGAGGATGATCATCTCAATGAAATGCATATTGATGTTGAAATGGAGTTAAGTGTAGAAACTTTTGAAGAGAAATTGTATACTCCATTGTTTGAATTGCATAAACTTGCCTATACCTCGGTTCGATTGAGAATTTTGAGTCAACATCCTTTCTATGTTTGGATTGATGGTTTAAGAAGGGCATTTATACAACAAAAAATTTTAAAATCAAAAAAATCAATAGGCAAAAGCTCATATCCGAATTGAAGCCGGATTGACATGTGCCATTTTTGTTTTATTTTCACGTACATAATAGTTAGACTTATTTTATTGTTATATTTTTCTTCTCTTGATGTTGTAGTGTAGAAATTGTTTACCTCTCCCTAATTTGGACTCATTTCATTTTGAGCATCATAGTAGAAAATCTCATTCCATATCATGTATGAGTTTAAGTTGGGGGTGTAATCAAATGTTTTTGTTTTCCCTCAAAAAAAAAAAGAAAAGAAAAAGGGGTATCTTTTTTCTCATGTCACTTTCATTTTTCTCATTGCATGATTCCTTGTGCATTAAGGACAATGCATAGTTCAAGCAGGGGGAGTGAGGTGCACCATTTACATGTTCCACCACTTTTTGTATAGAATAAGTTGGAAATGTGAAAATTTTGAAAATTTTTGTGAAAAATATCCAATATTGAACTATATTCCCCTACCCTAATTGTTATGGGATTTGTGATTTCTTGATTTTCATTTTGAACTTTGAATATATGAGCACATTATAGAAGTTTATCCTATTGCCAAGAGTATCACATATGTGTTTTCTTTCAAAGTCAACCCTTGTGCACCTTGAATGTGTAATTTGGGCAATTTACGGATTGAGTTCACATTTGAGTGCTTGACATGAATAGTGAAGATGAATAGGAACCCATGTGAGCTTTAATACCAATCCTTATTTGGAGGGAACTTACATTTACTCAAGGAACAATTTTTCAAATTCCACATTTGTTCAATAATCTCACTATGCTTGTTTTGGTTAGGTGCATTTAGGTAGTTCATTGACTCTATCTTGATTTGTACAATGCTCCCCTATGCTTATCTAGAGATGATCTTAGGCCATGTTTGAATATTTTGAGCCTTGGCCTTTTTTCTTGAGAAATTATTTATCCCTAGTGTCGAGATTAAGCCTCAATTGAAATTCGTTTCTATGCCACACATTTGACCAAGTCAATGCAAAATGATATAAATATATCTCACCTTGGTTGTTTCGAGAGCTGACCATGAGAGATCATAAAAGAGAAGTAATAGTGATGTGGAAACCCAAAAAAAGGATGAATGAAATTGAATTAAAAAAATGGAATGAATGAAGAATGACAAATTAGAGCAAAGGAGAGAAAGGGGTGAAAGAAGAAAGAGCTTTCGAAGAAAAAAAAAAGAAAATGTTAAGGAAAAGAAGAAAAAGAAATAAAGAGAGAAGTGATGATGTTAGCCTAGAAATCTCATAAAAAGGGAGATCTTTTTGAAATAAAGGTCATTCGTCCGGAACAAACCCTATTTGTTATCCTATATCCTTCATTTTGCTTACCTCATTATCACCCCCAAGGCCTCATTACAACCCTTGAAAGCCCTAAATGATCTAGAGAAAGCATGGGGATAGCTTACTTTTAAAGAACAAGAGAAGTTGGTTTTGCTATCTAATGCTGTAAAACCCATAAAAATTTAAACTTTTTCTAAAAAAGGGCAAAAAGGTAATTTGCCATCCTAATACGTCTTTAAAATACACATTTTTATAGAGCTCAGATGGGACAACGGACCTCACCGTTGGATTCGCATTGCAAAATCTAGCTGCCTTGGCCATTTTTGTCGAATTTTGAGATAGTCAAATTTTTTGCGTTTTTCAAGGCGGTTGGGTCTCGGATGACCCAAAAACGGGATTTTGGCAAAAATTTTAAAATTTAGGAAATAATTTGAGGTAATTTAAAATAAAATATTTTCACCCTAAACCGGGATGAAATTTAATCATTTCGAGGTTAAAATGGACCAGGAAAGAATGGGTTGTGTGGCGCATTGTGAGCCAAGGATTTTTGGACTATAAAAAGGGGAAGAAATTAGACTTCATCCCCACCATTGTCGGCTGGTCTTCACGTTAAAAGAAAATAGAGAGAAAGAGAGGGAAAAAGAAGAGAAACTCACTTTCTCTCTACGATCTACGGTGCTCGAATCGACACAAGCCAGGAGCTAAAGTTGCTCCTCTCGTCGAGAGCTACGTATTTATACCAACAACAATGGGTTTCACCAAAGATTCCAAGGTCGGAATTTTTGGGAGATGAGGCGTTTTACTTGAATCGGGTTCTTGGGACTTCCCTTGGTCGTTCCTCGTGCTTCAAGAGGTAAGGTTTCCTCCTACCTTGGTGTATTCCTTACCTATAGTGTATATGATATGTGTGGGTTAGTGGGTATATGTATGGATCACTCACCTATGCATGAAATAGATGATAAAAAGAGGATAAGGAAATGGTTTAGAATAGAGTCCTTACTTGGAATTGAGATGTGACAATCACTTGGTTGGGGATTCCATAGAAAAGTGATTTTTGTGGGCATGATTATATGTTTACATGGTGGTTTTGTGTTGATGTTTGATAAATACCTCAAATGATCGGTATGTTACTTGATGAATTTGATATGTGGAAGTCATTGGTGTAAACCCTTGGAAATTGGGTTTATCTGTGTTGTTTTGTGTATTTTAAAACTTTCCTACCATAGTTGGTTGGATAGAAAAATGGTAGGCATGTGGAAATATAAAATTCACTTGCCTATGGTTATGGAGTTGGTGTAGCAAGGATATAATCAATTTCTAGTTTGAAATTGATGGTTTAGTTAAAAATGGGTATTGAGGATGGCTGGCCTGACTTGAGATAAATTCTCTTGTTGAATGCACCATTAGCGTATGTTAAGTGTGGGAAAATGGTGCCTAAATGTGCTAAATAAATCTTGTTATAAAGGATTTGCAATGGATATAGAAATTGGGTGAAGAAAAGTCGGTACACTTTTTTGCTCTGGACCAGTTGTCGTAGAATCGTCATAACTTTTGATCCAACTGTTGTATTGAGCTGCCATTTTGACACAATACAGAATACATCTAGATCTAGAACTGTTGTGTTTTGAAAGTTTCCAGATTCTGAGTAGATCATGGTCAACATGGAGAAAAACATAGGTACTTCCACCAGAGGGAACTAGTGCTGGTGCCTTTGTTACCAAACACCAATACCTATTTGATTTCTTAACTTCTAAGCCTCCGAATCCTCATGTAATGTGTCCATACCTTCACCACACATCCAAGATAGTTTCAAGATTCTAAAATACTTGATTTATGCTATAAATACTTGCAACATCGAAATATCAATATTATTCATAATTTTGGCTCACTCTAAGTACTTACATGCAAAAGTGGAGTTAAAATGCATGTAATGAGGCCTTCAAATATGGAATATTTTGCATTCATCACTATGAGTTCTTTGGTTTCAAATGATATATATCGAGGTGTGTTAGGCCTCGATTGGTTTAAATGATTAAAGGATCACGGGTTACGTGCGTGAGTTAAAATTCTGGACAAAAGGGATATTATTGACATGATATTGATTTGTGTGACATTCTTGGATCTTTCCATGGGTTGACGGGTGGTCAATGGTAGAAATCACTTAATATGATTTATTGAGTTATACGATGAATATGGAGTGAATTATGTGATTACATGATTGGTGTCTTGAAGGTGTTTGATAAAATACTTTGAATGATTGAAGCTGTGTTTGATGAATTAACATGCTTGGAAAATGTGCTAAAGTGAAATTATATTCTTACAGTGTGATTTACAACTTGGAAGGTTATGTTATGTATGCTTAACAATATGTTAGCATTATGATGATCATGAAATTTATATGTTTGGATATAATTCATCATGGGATATGTTGATATTGTTCATATGACATTCATTACATATTGAACATGGTAGTAGTTCGCAATGATGCATGACATTGCATATGCACGGGGTAAACACATCCATAAGCTTGAGTGTGGGTGTGTGGATGTATAGTAGATCAAACATCATCCTTGGTGGTTGGTGGTGGGCTCAGGAAAGTGGGATGGAACATCCTATTGAGTCGCACGGTTGCATTCATAAGAAAACTTATGTCGGGTACAACAAGTAGGGCTAAACTCTCCTTCAGGTGAAAAACCCGGCCACTTGGTTCATACACTTCCAGGTGGTGAAATTCCAGAAAAGTGTATTTGGTCTGCGGAACCTGCGATGCGATTCCAAAACTCCACTACCCAACAAAGATATAAGATTTTATTGTACAAAACACCCAGTCAATGGGTAACATCCATCAATGACTTGGTTTTACAAGAAAAATATAACTTTATTTCAAACGGTCATTGGATGTATTTTCGTCAATTGACGGGTTCATTATACAAGTGCATCGCATTGTGTGGTGGGAGTCGGTGTGGACTCGGGATTAGGTGCATGAGTGAGTCTCATCTCATTTCATGGCATGACATGGCATTATCATTTTCCAACATTGAATTGTCTATTATTGTTGGAGTGGATATTGTGGTGGCTTGTTGCATGTGCACATTTCATATGCACTTAGGATAGGGAGTAGCCTCTGTAGGAAATATTCTACTGGGCGTTGGCTCATCCTATATGGGAAACATTTCAGGTGCAGGGTGCGTACCGGCAGAGGACTCTCATTCGGAGCCTCAATGGTGAAGAGGGGCCGACAAGTGGCCTTTAACTATGACTGTTTTATAAACTTTTGTTCAAACTATGTTTGGCATGTAATATATGTAAAAAGAATTGTAACTTTGAGCTTGTATTAATTATGTTTATGCATAACTTATGATGTGGGAATATGGATGAATGGACCTGGTGTGGTCAACTTAGTATGTTGGACCTTGGATGGGTCATACGATTGTATAGTATACAGGGTGTATTTTGGGTAAAGCTCTCTGTACAAAGGAGACTCCACCTGATTTTGTTAAATTAGGGATCCCGATAAATGGGACACAACGGCATGGTATCGAGTTATATGATATCCACAGGTATTTCGCGGGTTGATGGATGATCAACGGGACCCCCAATTTTTGGGGCGTAACAAATGCCCTGACATTCCTTTCATGAGATTATGCCAAGGTTGTGTTCATTTTTCATGCATGTACTTCATTTTTGGATTATATGTGAGTATATTTCATTTTGAGCACAAGATTCTATCTTACATATACACATGGAGAGCATACCAGGATAACCAATGTGTGATTCATTGTTGAGAGACACCCTTTGTGAGTTTGCATCGAAGCTTAATTTGGATAGCCAAAATGAATGTGAACTCAGTTGTGTAAATGTTTAAATTACATGTCCATTTCACACACATACGAGTTTGAAAATGTATGTGTATGTGGATACTTTAGAATAGCATTTAAGGCTATAATGTGTTTTTAGTTCGGATGTATTGGACCAAGCTATTTTTGAAATCCCAGTGCTAGTTAGGATAAGAGAATATGCTTTAAATATTGGATACTAAGAAAAGAAGTTTCTAGGTACCTTCACTTGAAACTTTCACGAGACAAAACTCGTCCCCTACGGATCACTTACGGGTTTAAAGGCTTGTTGCATGTGCTAAATGCAGTTGCGGAATTAATATATGTTTATTTTGTTTGCCTGCTTTTTACATTTTTTTTGCTAGGGACTAGCAAAGCTTAAGTTGGGGGGTGTGATGAGCACAAAACATTGCATAGTTATTGGCCTCATTTCATGCTTTTTAACTTAAATTTGCATATTACTTAATTAGAATTAGTTAAAGTTAGGAATAATATGAAAATTTTGATGTTGCAGGTAATTATAACATAAATGATGGCTTTTAGAGCATTGCAACTAACTGTGAATGTGTGGTCAAGAGATGGACAAATTGAATGACGATAGGGAGGCTTGGAAGGTGAAGAAACCAAGAAAAATGTAATTTGGATGAAAACCTTCCGGAAGGTTTGGCCAAAAACCTTTTGGAAGATTTAGCCCACTGGTTTCCCAAGGTCTTGACATAGTACCACTATTTTTTCCCATATTTGACCATGATCCACTTAAAATCTAAAAAAGTGCAAAACCTGAACATTGGAGATCCGGATGTCTTATGTATTGTGTCAACATTTCAGCTCAATCCAACGGTTGGATCAAAAGTTATTGCAATTTTACTAAAAGTGGTTCTGAGTTATCACCATCCGAAAGACCTTCCGGAATGTTCTGCCTACTAGAATCGACCTTCCGGAAGGTTTTGTACATAATGCCCAGAACGCCTACAACTCATGCTCCACTTGCTTGGGGGTCCCACCAATGATTCTTTCACTTGTCCCCTGACATCCCTTACATATTTACATATCCCATGCACCTTATGAGAAGACTTTGGAGGCTTGGCATGGATTAGAATGGGACAGGAAGGGTGAAGCTTGGGGAACGCAGGCTAAGCCTGCCATACCCATCCATTTAGCCCCGTATTGATGGGAGGCCTTTCACACAGCTAGAGGGACCCCCTATGGACGAAATTTGCATCATCTCTCACCATATATTCAACATTCCACAACATTTTAAAGGGTGGCTACCTAAGCTTAGAAAATCCAAGGAACAAGATGTAAGACCCTGTACTAAAAATTAAATAAGAATACTAATATCTTAAGAGTTTTTCAAATATGAATAAAATGAGGATAAAAACTTAGAATTATTGTTGAAATATTAATCATGAAGTTTGAGTTTCGAACGGATTGACTTTTGGGTCAAACTTAAATTTTTTTTTTTTTTGGATGTGTTTAAGATTGATAAGGGTAACTAAATAAATATATTAATTTTTTTTTATCAAAATAACATTATCATTGAATTCGGGAGGTCGGAAAACATTGGGAGAGGTAATAAGGGATGTATTAAAAGTTAGGAAGTATTTTAGAAGTAAAACCAAATTGGAGTGAAATTGGGTAAAAAGGGGTGATGGACACTGCTTAGTATTTTGATCATAACTTTATATTTTGATGTCCAATTGATCTGCAATTTTGACAGGAAATAGCAGTGATCTAGGGCTACAAAAGTGTATTTCATGAACAATTTTCAATTCTATCTCTAAATGGGTCACAACTGACCTGGAAGTCGCACCAAAAATCTATGAACAGTACAAAGGAAACCCGATTTTTCTGAACAGAAAATATCGGGTTTTGCTCGATTTTCTTGCCCTATAAAAACCTAATGTCGTCCCTTTAGCATTCATTTCACCCCTCCAAACCCTAGGAACCATTTTAGAGGAAGAGAGGAAGATAGAAATACCAATCAAGAGGGATTTATACCTTGTAGAAATCAAAACTTAAAATTATTCAAGAATACATTCTCCTCCCATTTTCTTCCATTCTTGCTACCCTCTCACCCAAATCTTTTGAAACCCTAGGAGGAGAAGATTAAGAGGAAAAGAAAGGAGAGCAAGAAGGTCTTGAAGCTTGGGTCTTAGCTTGGAATCTTGATTTAAGGTAGGGGATTTTCTCTCAATCTCTCACATTGAGGCTAGATATATATATATAGATATATATATGTATATAGATATATGTTTCTTCACTCACTTTCTCATATATATAATATGAAATACATGATTCTTGTTCTATTTGTAATAAACGCCATGTTTTGAACAATATGAAGGGTGGGTAACCACCAAGGCTCTATTGATTTTTTTTTTTATCTTCAAAGCCCTAGTTTTCAAGAAAAGGGATTTTCTCCTAATTTCTTCTTTGTCTTTGATTTTAAACTTTAGTGTTGAATATTGTATAACAAAATGATATAAATTACGATCTCTTGCATATTTTCTTGGATTATTCGATTATATGACAAATGTGAAAACAAAATTGGGGATTTTACTATATTTAGGAAATTGTTGTGAATTGTGAATATTCTTGATTTCCTCATTGTATGGTTGTTGTGATGGACTTGGATTACCTTCGAGAGATGCCGTAGAGTGTTAGAGGTTAGTCTATCCCAATGGGGGGTGAGATGGTTGCCTAATGGTCGTAGTGGATCGTTGTTGTGCTCGCGATCACTATTGTTCACATATACACCGAGGAAAAGGGTTAGTATACTAGACACCTTGGGAGGATTTCGTCAATGCCGTAGGAGACGGTACACGCCATTCCTAAAGAGATTTGTGATTGTGGGTTGGAATTGGTGGACTAGGCATGATCGTTAGGTAGATTCACGAGAAGCAATCAACATACATGGTACGGGGATGAACCAAAAATACATGGAATCGGGAGTTGGGTCGTTCTTGCCGACGCCTTTGTATGGGACAATGCTTAGGGAGAAGCCCTTCTTAAATAGCTTAAATTAGAATTTTGTTTATCAATGCTAAACTCACTTTATTCTTTTCACTGATTATTGCTATTGTTTAAACTTGAGATCTCTTTTAAAATGTCACTGTTTTCATTCCAAACCTATATATATGTTAGTTGTGAAATGAGACCGACCGTTTGCTATGTTTTTCAAACCTTGTTTGAGTTGAGAGGATTTTGCTACAGAGCTTCGTGCTCACCCCCTACAAATAAAAATTTTCAGATTTCACACTTGAGGAGGAGTTAGGAGCCGAGGAGCCCACCCATTGGAAGACTCCGCTTGACAGGGATGTGGATCCCGAGGTGGACACTTAGAGCGACACTTTTATTTTGTTCTAGACTAGATTATGCTTAGAATATCCTTTTGAACTCTAGTTCATTTCTGTTATTTCCGTTGCGTTATATTATTACATTTTGGAGATGTAAAGGCCAAGATTAGACCTATTAATTTGGGATGATAGTGTGGATATGACATATGATGAATGCAAGTTTATTTTATGATGGAAAAATGGACCCGGTGTGGTCAATAGTTATGCATATGTGGACCCGATGTGGTCAATTGTAATATATTTGTACAGGTTGTGTTTTGGGTAGAGCTCCCCGTACAAAGGAGACTCTGTGCAAATTTTGTTAAAATATGAATGGTTGATGAATGAAACTTTCGTCGTGATGAATTTTACTTAATGCTCTCATACGGTAAATGGTTTTTAGAATGTAATGTCACCCACGGGGGTTTTTGGGGCGTTACAGAAGAAGATGAATAGTGTAATAGGAAATTATGTTTTTGCATTTTCCTTTCCATTTTAGTTGTAGTAAGCTTTAAATATCATGTAATCTTTATTTCTTGCACTCTAATCTTAGCTATATCAACTTAATTGCAAGTTTAGTTGTGTAACTTAGAATCTACCATGTTGTATGAGTTTTTTTTACTTCAAGTTTTTCTTAAAATGTGTATTGCATATTTTCTTCTTAGTTTAAGTTTTCTTGCATTAAGTTGACTTCTAATCTTCATTTCAATAATATGTCACTTTACATTATGCATTTCCTTCTTGCTTTCATGAGTAGCTAGATTTTAAGTTGGCTAATCCAAGGGAGACCTCCTCTTGGACATGCCATTTCAACTCATTTCCTTTCCTCCTCTCGGTGTACGATGGTTTGGTTTGAATGGGTTCAGAGGGGATGTGGTTGTTACTATTTCATATGCCGTAGGCCTGGTCACGACTTATGCTTGCATCCTCACCATCTCGTCCCTTGCTTCACATGAATCAATCATTCATTTATGCACCATTGGAGGAAGGTTTCAAGTTGAGTTGGGATTCCCATTGGAATGACCTCTTTGGATTAGCCAACACTTGTTTTCTTGCATTTTCATTAAGAACAAAACACACCAAAACCAACTACAAGATTTTACACTTTTTATTTTGTTCACAAAATCACTTTCACCACACTTGAACTTTCCTTCCCTGAGGAGACGACCTTGAAATACTTTTCCAACTAAAACAATGACACACAAAAGACTCCTTGTGCTTGGGGAGGACTTTTGTTCACACACGCATTTCATTTTGTACATTCCATTTCATTCATTCCACCATTAATCTTTTGGCCCATTGTTTGCATTGAACCTGAGTGAGAGTGATACTCACCCACTTACATATGACATATACACATTTGAGGGTTCATGTTAGGACATTAGGGAATACAACGGAAAACATCAAGCATACATATGCATAAAAACCCAAATTCAACACACTATGTGTGTGTGGTTATCTTTTTGTGTGTATGTTGTTGTGTGTTATGGGTTTATGTGTGTACGTGCACATGTGTGTGTTTGTGTGCGTGCACGTTATGTGTGAGTTATTGGTTTGTTTGTACGTGTGTGTGTGTTGTGTTGTGTGTGTGCGTGATATGTGTGTATTGTGTGCGAGAGATGAAGAGAGGTGAGAAAGAGAGAGAACACTACTAGAGAGAAAGAAATAGGAGAGACATTATCTAATCTAGGGTCAGTGGTCGTCCCGAGTGGATGCGTCAGTGGTAGGCTGGGCCATGGTGTGCTCTGTTCATGAGATAAAGAAATGTGTGTATATGTATGTGTGCTGGTGTGTGTGAGTCATGAGACAGAGAGGGTGTGTGTGTATATGAGTCATGAGACAGAGAGAGTGTGCCTGTGCATGTGCGTGAGAGAGAGATAGAGAGAGGATGCTTGAGGAGATGTAGTCGACTAGGATAGTGTGTGTTGGAAAAGGTGGGCAAAATTTGGGATTTGAGAGGGATGGATTGTGAGTCATTCGATTTAATTAGATGAGTTTAGATGAGATTTGGACCATTTACTTAAACTTCAATCAAATCCTAGCCGTTGTTCTGCTTTTCTAAATTGGGAGAATTGATTTCAATTTAGAAAATTTGAAAACTATTCTGTCTTATTAGTATATATGTATGAGCTCAAACATAGGGAATCGGTGTCAGCCCAAGTTGTTGACACGTCTAATGTTGTGGGACCATCATCTCAACATGAGGGTTTACAAAACATCAAATAGAGTGACAACACAATAAAGGAAGAAAAAAAATTATGCATAGTACAAGTCTAACACGCTTGCCATTATTAGGGCAATGCATGAAATTGTCTAAATTGAGGAAGACTCCATTTTGGTTACTATTTGAGAGCATCATAGAGAACAATGTGGGCTACTTGATTGGTTTCCCATTATTGTATCCTAACCTTCACACATGAACCCTCAATCTGTGTATGGCTTATATGTATGGGTGAGTGTCACTCTCACTTAGGTTCGATGCAAGAAAATAGGTAAACGGGTGCGTGAAATGAAATGTGTGTGTGAATAAAAGTGCTCCCCAAGCGTAGAGAAACTTTCGAGTGTCGTGTTTTACTTGGAAATCGTATTCCAAGGTCGTCTCATTAGGGAAGGAGGTGAATCGTTTTGAAGGTGATTTTGGTGAAAAAGGGTAAAGTGCAGCAACTTTGAATTTGATTTTTAGTGATTTTGGTTTTGCTTAAAATGAAATGGAACAAGTGTTGGCTAATCCGAAGCAGTCATTCCAATGGGAATGCCAAATCAACTCAAGAATTTATGGCATGATCCGAAATGTGTACACCCAAGTGCAGGCGGTCAAGCTGTAGTAATAATCCGGTTAAGTCCGGAGTCAATTCCACAGGGAACTATGATTGGTGTTTTGAAGTGGGCAGTAGTAGAGACCAAATAACTGGAAACCTTGAGAGTTTGAAGTTATGGGATTTCTTTGAATAGAATAGAAAATTCTCTATAGGAGTTTTATAGGCAAAATATAAGATAAGTTCAAATGTACAACATCCACTCTTTAGCTTGAGGATCAGAACATGTAGTTAATCATCCGATTTATTAACTCAATTAATTCTCGTGTCAACAGCAAGTTAATCGCAAGGTAAAGATGTATTGTGATAATTAAGCACATGATTCCGATGCCTTTCTACAAGGTGACAAGAATTGTCTGTGCCGAGATTTAACCTGTCTACAAACAAGCAAGTGTTTCTACAAGGAATCCAACCATGGCATTAATGTTCAATTCTTTAGATAAAGCTCAATAATGGTGAAGATTAAAATGTTGTCAGGAAGATCTAGCGGGGGTACTTGCCTTGAACCAACGGATCTTTCCATGCAAGAGTCATGCATGACATAGAAAGAACTTATGGTTATACAAAGTACCTTTAGCTTTGCTAGATACATTCAATCATTCAATGAACAAGTGAAATATAAAGCATTAAAGCATAAAGGGATTGCACAAATATAACTTATGGATCATCTCTACATATTCATCACCTCTTACTAAAGAGTGAATGAGGAACTACTAACTCTTCAAGGTAAAGCTAGAAAAGTGAGTGATGCTCATCCCTCCAAGTAGATAACTTACAAAGTAAAGTACATTAAGCGAGGAGCCGTTCTTCAACAAAAAATGAGTGAATCACGTTCCACCCTTCACGGCTTTGGTAAAGCTCTAGAAAAGTGGAAGAATTTCACTCTTCTAAGAAGAAGGAAGCTCGAGCAATGGAAGTGAAATAAAAGAACATTGAAAGTAAAAGAAAGCTAGTTAGTCTTGGAGGGTGACTTCCTCAACTGAAAGATCGAGGGTTGCTTCCTCAACCAACAAGTGGAGGGTTGCTTCCTCAACCAAGAAATGGAGGGTTGTTTCCTCAACCAAGAGATGTAACACGAGCAAATATGACATACATCTCAGATTAATCAAAATGAGTGGGAGTCTAAGCCTCTATACAAAATCCTTACTAATTCTTGGTGTAGTCTAAGCTTACAAACCAAACTCTAGCTCCCTACTTTACAAGAGAAAGATTTCACAATGAAGCTCCCTTAATAAAAGTATTTATAGGCAAGGAAGGGGAAGGGGAGAGATAAGAAAGGATGAGTGAATAGTGTATAGAGGACGTTCGAACGTGAGTCGACGTTCGAATGTTGTCTTCTAGTTTGGCTTTATGGTCGTTCAAACGTGTCTTTTGTTTTTGCTTTAGGGGTGTTCGAACGCAAGATGGGATATGACCACATCACTCAAGTGGTCTTGGTTTTCTATGGAAACCCACTTCCACACTCCATGTAGGACTTGGAGTTTTGCACTCATTACTCGGGTCTTTAGTCATATCATGTGGACATTCAAACGGTAGTTGCCGTTCGAACGTGGTACTCAAGTACTTTAGGGCCTACCTTCTTGACTGCAACACACCATGTCTCAGCAGTCTGATGTCCTCATAGTTCAAGTGAATGTTCGAACGTGAGTTGTCATTCGAACATGCTTGCTTTGTTCCAACCTTCTCCATTGTTGTTCCCTAATGCACTGGCATTACACTCAAGTGTGATATTTGCTATTCTTGAGCTTTTGTTCACTTTAGGTCTTGAAATGTCATCACTTAAACTCCATCAAAGCACAATTAGTCCCAAAAAGGCATAGTAAAATGCTAACTTTAAGCACTAATCACACCCCCCAACCTAAATATTGCTAGTCTCTAGTAATACAACAACATTGTAATGTAAATCTATTTCTAATGCCTTTTTCATAGGTCATCCGGTTGCATTTAGCATATGTAATAAGTCGTTAAACCACTAGGTTTATCCTACTGGACGAGTGTTGTCTTGTGAGGGTTTTCAGTGAAGCTACGCACAAATTTCAGTCGAACAAATGTGTATTTGAGGTTGCTAGTTGAAATAAGTTAGCATTGTGGTCATTGAGACACCCAACCCCCAATTTTGACTTACATCCCGCATGCTCCTTGTTCATAGGTATTTATTCTATGCAAAAATTAGCATCAGTCACATTGGCATTTGGGGTTCCCCGAGTAGTAGGAATGGTCATTCTAGAAACAAGAGTTGTTATATAACAAACATTCCATTTTACCACCTTTCATGGATAGCTTTGATTTCACAAACCTTTCTCAAAATGCTCTCAACAAAAAATTCACTCTGATTATAGTAACTTGTTTCTCACAGGGCATGTAATCAGAAGATGGCCAATCAAAAAATCACATGCGTAATTAGTAAAGGAGTGAAGTTTTAAGGGAATAAACTAATAATGTTTTGGCATAATCTCATGGATGAATATAGATGCATATAAAGAACTGTTATTTAGCATATCCCGCGTGTAGTTAACAACCTACACATGCATCAGACTTGAGATTAATTAGGGCTTTTTGTAGGTTGTAATGTGGCCAGAAGTCAGTGGCTAATGAAATGACATTAATGGTATTCAAAAAACTATCTTTTCCTTATGTATTGTAGCACGTCTCTTTCTTACTTTTCGGTCTTTTTCCAAGAACTTGTATTTCTTTCTTTCACTTTTCTCATTTTTCACTCTCTTGGTAATTTCCTGTTTATCTTGTCTTTTTTCCTTTTCGGTTGTTTCCACCGACTTTTCTTTCATTGAATAGTAGTCACCATTGTCTTTTCTCTTTCTCTTGCTTTTCTGTATCATACTGATTTATAAGAGGGTGTAAGAAAATTAGATAGCAAGGTATGTCAAGTATATTTTCTTGTGGCTTGGTTATCGTATGGCTTTTTCAAAAATAACTAATTCATTGAAGGCTCAAGCATGGCTGACAAGGGATATACTTTGTGAAAGAAATGTCTAAGGCTCAAAGTCAAACCAAAGATGGCCTAAGATCCTTTCTCAAGTATGTGCACATGTATGTGTCATATGCAAAAGTTCCTTGAGAGATATGTAAATAGATCACTTTAGTTGTGTCAATCAAAGCAAGGTTAATGAGATTATTGAAAAAATATGAAAGTGAAAGAGCTTACTTTGAGTAATTGTGGATATCCTCTCAAAAAGTAATGCAAAGCTCAAAACTTACCATGGTATTCTCTGTCATCTCCACTGGTTATGTCGAGTGTTTCAAGGAATGTTGGTTATATACGATTCCATTTTCAAGTCTGATCATCTTGTACCTTAAGAATGACAAATACTAATGTGCATTTGACAATTTAGGTATAGAGATAATACCAATTTTCCAAGAAATGTGGTTTCAAGTCTTGGTTGCTAAGTTGAGGCGTCAAACCGATCATATGCTTTAGTCATTTTAACAAGCAACCTTCAAATGCACATTTGTTTATTTATTATCAAGAATTACCAAAGTGCTAATTCTACATATGCATTTAAACAAATAAAAGTGATAAACTGAATGATTCATTCCATAGAATATGATGTTTATAGTAATACCAATGATTCAATCCATCCATACAAAAAGTGACCAAAACATAAATTTCAAATATCCACAAACATCTATAAAACAACCATCCACCACAAAAAACATAAATAAATATCCACAACATCTAAAAATATCCCCAAGAACACCCAAAGAAGAATCATATTTAAGAAGAAATAAATAGTAACCAAAACTCAAACTCTCCATCTCCAAGAATAGAAATAACCCTCTCAATCTCCTCTGTCTCCATCGGCTCCTACAAGCCCACCAGCTCTACTACCTCCACCCCTCAAGAGACTAAGGATCACATCCTACTTAGCTTCAATGATAAGCATGATGTCCCGTAAAGAACGCTGAGTGGTCGTGTTGGGGCCTCCCTGTTCTGGTTATTCTCTCTCTGTCTCCATCTTTCTCTCCTCTTCAGCATCAAGCTCCTCTTACACTTCATCGACTCCTTAGGGAGGGGGCACTTCTTGTCTTGCAACCGGGGCACCACTCTGACCTTAGATTCTCTGGAAAGTGGCCTTTTTTAGAGGCCCCATCGGCTTTCAAATTTCCATCCCAGGCCTCGCCTTAACCCAATTGCCTGTGCACATTTTAGTCACCAAAGTAGCAAAAAGAAGTGCACTCCTCTTCACATCACACCCCTTCTTCATTTCACTCAAGATCAGTGAGGGAGGTTGATGCTATGCACCCTTCCAAGTGCATAGAGCAGTCAAGCCATGTCAGGTAAAATCTCATTTTTTCATCCTATGGGGGCGAGGTTAGACACCGCAATCAAGTTTAGCATCTTGTATTTATCGGTGAGCTCCCCTTGTTTTAAAAATCTTCTCCCTTCCCAAGAAAAGTTAGGCATTCCCGTCAACTCCCTCCCAACCACATTCATCGCTACATTCTTTCTCGAGGGCTATGTTGGGTTTTGCACCCGAGGCACTTCTTGCCTCACTTCCTTAATATACGCCTCATCCACATCAGTGTAGGTCCCCCTCACGTACATTCGAATTGCGCCATTGATGATCTCGGTAATGGAGTAAAACTGCAGCACCAAATCAACAATGGTGTCTCCGCCGTTTCGCAAAAACCATACTCAATTCCTCCTCTCCATTTCCTCAAATATTCCTAAGTCCACAAAATCAGTAATCACAACATCCCTTTCACAAACTACTGCATGATTTTGGAAGAAATTTTCATACCTTTTTGCCTTGAGGGCACTGGGAAATTGTGTCCAATCATATCTTTTCATCACTGGTCTCCCTTCCCTTTCATCAATCACTTCTTCTGCAAAATTCAGCTCCTGATTTATCTGGGTTCGCTTGGCAGGTAGTTTAACTCTAGGCATGGTTTTGAGCTCAAGAAAATCTCTAAGAAGTATTGATTTTCTTGTGGGATCGCAATTTTTGATATGGGAATGCATTTGGGAGAGTTGATTTTAGGTCAATTTGGAGAATGGGAGGTGTTTTAGGACTTCAGTATCGCAAATGGGTTCTTGGGTTTGAGAGATTTTGGAGGTTTTTGGGGATTTGGAAGTGGGGAAGACGATCTAGGCTTTTATAGTCTGAGAAGTAACGTTCGAACGTCTGTAGAAGAATTTTTAAAATATCGATCGAACGTGGGTGTTGTTCAAACGTAGTGAGCTCCCAATACTTTTGAGTTCTGTTAGAGACCAAAGTAATGTAAGTTACTCCCATTCAAATGTTCTATTGGCGTTCGAATGTTACCATAGTTCGAACGGGCTATTGGAGTTCGAATGGGCTGAGCTCCTTGATTCACACTTTTTAGTGGTCTGAATTATATTATATTGTACACCCAAGTATAAGTGGTCAAATTGTAGTTTTCTCGGTTTTAAGTCCAAGTATCGATCCCACAAAGAGTTTAGTAATTTAGACTATAAAATAAAATAAATAAAAAAATTAAAAGTGTTATTTGAAGCAGAATATTGTTTTATAACTTGTGGTGTGAGCTTAGTTTGATAACTAGTTTATTTAAATAAAAGCAATGTGAAAATAAAGTGCAGAGATAATAAAATGCGTAAAAAAAATAGATTAATGACAAAAATAATAAAGTGCGTAAGTAAATGCGTTAGCAACAAGAATATAAAAGATACCCTTCAGTTCAAGGGTCTCATATGCATTATATTGGTTAGATACTGGAAATGCTACCTCACAACAATTAACTCCCATGTTACTGGAAAGTCAACCGGCAGGTCTGATGTAAATAAACCATAATACAACTGCTTCTTAGGCTACACTAGTGATAATATATTATAACACAGCTGCTTCTTAAGCTACAACGGTTATATCTATGTCAACTGATTAACCCAAGCAAACTAGAAGGACAAGTCATTCAAGAGGAATACTTGAGTTATTCATTTGATCTCATGATTGCAAGTGCATATATATAAACCATAACACAGTTGCTTCTTAGGCTACACTGGTGGTAATATATTATAACACAGCTGCTTCTTAAGCTACACTAGGTATAGATGTGCCAGTTAAACAGCCTCAACGTTCCGGTGGAAGCAAAGCCATACCGATAGGAACATCGTGGCTGTTAGACTGTCATAATAATTATATATAATAATAATCAACCCTAATAATCCAGAAGGACAAGCCATTCATGAGGATCTTTTAGGTTTGTACCACACATCAGTCAACTTTCTCAACATTTTGGTGGAAGCAAAGTCATACCGATAGAAACGCCGTGGTTGTTAGACCGGCGGGTCTTATGATATACTAATGATATAATCCAAGGCACAACACCGGAATTATACACATCACTATATCACGCATTAAGCATATAATACATATATAAACAAAAGTATAAATAAAGCATCAGCATTTGCATAATCTAGACAGTAACATACATATGTTCCCCTCACACTGAAGGGTATAAACAACTACTCACACTCCATTGCTACAGCAAGCAAGAAGTGTAGGTAGTATTCATTACAATTAAAATAAAACTTCTTTCATAAGGAATAATTGAAACAGAACCACCCTTAATATCATTCAAGACAAAAAAAAGTGGCGGCAGTTCAACCATCCAAATAGAAAGATATTTCAGAAATGTAGAAATACAGAGTAACAAACGGACCAACTTTCAAAGGATTTTTCTTTCTCTCTTTTCCTTCTCTCTTTGATGGTCGGCTAGCTTTCTTGGTAGGAAGGAAATTTTCACTTGAAATGGTATTGTGAAGGCTTGGAGTACTTGGAGTGGAATGTTTCCAGTCTCTTAAAGAATGAAGGCAAGACCCCTATTTGTAAGGGAGGGTGAAATTTCGACCAAGGAGGGGTCCTAACCCCCTTATCACCCTTTAGGAATGTTGATCCTTGCAGCAAAGCTAGATGTCGCAGTCTTAGGCTTCCACTTGTCGCGTTTTGGAGCTTCCATGTGTCGAGGGGGTCCTAACCCCTACCTTAACCTTCCTAAAGGTTAAGCCTTCCAGTAGTGTAAGTTGTCTTCTTTTGGAGCTACCACTTGTTGCCTTTTGATTTGTCCATGATTCTTTATTACACCTTAGTCCTTCATAGTTTCAACTCTTGCAAAATTGCATTGTATTTTCCATTATTTCTGCATTTGACCCTGAAATTTACACATAAAGTATTAAAAAATTTAATTTGCACACAAACTATAATTCATAATGTTTAGCGATTTTATCTTACAAAATTGATCACTTAATTATTTTTTTTACACACTAATTAGGGTTAATCACACCCCCAACTTAAACTTTACTAGTCCCTAGTAAAAATAGATTATAACACAAAATAAAACATAAATAGAAGTAAAATCATTTTCGTAGATTTTTTCACAATTGCATTTAGCATATGCAATAATCCGTTAAACCCCTAGGTGATCCCTAGTGGACGAGTTTTGTCTCGTGAAGGTTTTCAGTGAAGCTACCTATAAACTTCAGTAGTTAGGAGTTTATAATTCATACTTTTCACAAAGAAATTTAAATCAATATTCTTTCTGTCTTGCTAGAATAGTTCCTTCTTCTGATCACTATAAGAGTAACACACGTTAGTTGTAACATTATCTATATATTTTTATACAAACTTGTGTATGTGTAATGATTTCTTTTGTTTCAAAAATCACTCAAGAAATATTACCCTCTTTCATGATAGTTTTGATGTCAATCCTTTCCTGGAATATACTCAGCAAATAATACATATTTGTTATAGTGACTATTCTCACAAGTTACATGTGATTGGAATATTGTTAGCAAAGCAAATAAAATCACATGTAAGTATTTGAAGAACGAATATTTGAATAAAATTTGAATTTGACATAATCTCATGATTGGATATCAACACTATACTAGACATATTATCAACATTCTCCTTTTATAAGATAGAATTAATACAGATGCATGATTTCTAGAATCAAAAAGGACTTTCTTGAGGTTGTAATGTGGCCATTGGTGTTAGCGTTAAAGAAATGACGTCTATAGAATCCAAAAGCTACCCTTTATATTGTGGCACGCTACTTTTTTTTTTTTTTTTTTTCACTTTCTTGTAGAGTGCATTTTATGCTCCATCTCACTTTTTATTAAATGAGTGCGTTTTACACTCCATCTCATTTTTAACTTGTGTTTATGAATGAGTGAGTTTTACACTCTATCTCTACTCACCACACATATATTTTTTCAATAAAACATCATTTTGATTTAAAAGAGGGTGCAAGAAAATTATGTAGCCAAGGTAGGTTTGATATTTTTTGTCTATGGCACGGGTATTTTTCGTGGTTTTAATGAAAAGACTTTATACTCTTTTAGGCTCAATCTGACTTACTAAGGATTTAATTTTGTAAAAGAAATGGTCAAGGCTCAAATTAATGACAAAGGGCCTAAGATCTTTTTCCAGAAATTATCCAACTGTATCATTTCTATTTAAAAGAGTTTCAAGGACAATGCTGATAATGTAATCTAACAAGTGCTAATTAAGACAAAATTAATGAGATTATTCAAAGAAAGGTTACCGCTGAATCGAATATTTGAGTAGATGTAGAATACCTCTCCAAAATAGATTGGTTCAAAATCTGCATTAGGTTTTGCATCTCCACTATATATGTAAAGAGTGTAACATTTCATAAGGTTTTTATCAACACAGAAATCTATGTGTGCTTCTAAAGATAAGTTTGAACAAAAATATTTAGATACTATACAACTAAAGTATAAAAATCTCGCGTGATTAGATTAAGGCTATTTTCACAAAACATAGGAATATCAACTTAATTTAACTATGAATCATATGAACTAGTCTTCCTAACTTAAAATTTTCATACATGAAATAGTTTAAAACACAAACAAATTTAAAACATATAAATATGTTCAAAATATAGAATAATTTGAAGTGCAAGTGCATAAAATAAAAGTGCATAATGTAAAAGAAGAGTGAAAGAAAAAATTTGTTTTGTAGAATCTCTAGTCTGTCTAGGAAGTAGAAGACCCTTCTCCGAAACGATCTCGAAGTAGCTTCAAAATCTCAGCTTGGTTTTGTTCATATTCATCTATGCATTTGTTGATCTGAGTAATATTGTTCTCCACCTCTAGTAAGATGCATCTATTAGTTCTGTCATCCACTGGGATGTATGGTTGATTCTCTTGTAATTGCTGCTCTTGTGATACGAATTCTTCAGGTATCCAAAATGGTTCCTCTTCTTGTGGTGAGGGTATTCCTAGTTGGTTTTCCAGTTGTCCTCCATGACTCTTTTTTTAATGAAGTTTTATCGAATACTCCAGGATGATTTACTGTTGACCATATTGGATTGATGATCACACCTTCATTCCTGCATAACTAAGAAACGAACATAGCATATGGAGTGTGAGTTTCTTTCTATCCACAGTGAGTATCATTTGGTCTATGATTAAAATTGGCAGGTCAATTGTGTGTC
>CAUOFW020006025.1:0-25280 GCA_963454935.2 Ilex paraguariensis | reverse complement strand
AATCTAAGCATGTCAACTATTTGGTGGGTTCTTGCCATTGGGTGAGATTTGGCATGATCTACATATTTGAGCGCCCCTGAAACTAAGATTTCAAGAGCATGTTAACTATTTTCAAAAAGTGTTGGTGACTGATTACATACGGGTTGCTCACATGGAGACACTTCATACACAGAGACCTTTGGTGGAGTGACTTGTTGAAGCAGAACTGGAGATACTGTGATAGCGCTAAGGCCTTGTTTTGGGAGTCTGGGACATAAAGAAGAGGTTCCTGAGATTTTTCTACTTTTGGTGCTGAAGGAAAAATTCGAAGGATAACTCTGTTGATTTTGAGAGAGACCTAGGGGGCTTCCTTTTGATAGTTTTGGCAGTTTCTTTTGTTTTACAGTAGTTTGCTCGATGCTCCCTTTTTAATGAGTACTATTATTTCTCAACAGTATAGTGTTTCAGAACTAAAAGGCGTTAGACCTATTGTTCTCTTTTTGAAATAAATATACATGACTACTGTGTGTCCAAACTACTGTTTCACTTGAGTTCTGTCACAAATGTGATCATGAATCAAAATTGCGTTTCGGTGCATAGTCTTGGTCAGCTAGGAAAGAGAAGTGTTTGGGAAACATTTCGGAAACAAAATAAAAATTAAATTTGAAATATTCCGAAACATTGGTCAAAACATACCGTAACATACTAAAACATGACAAATAATCTCGAAACATATGAATTTCAAATTTCAATCAATAATTCATTTTCAGACATTTCGAAATGAAATAAAGTTCCTTGGGTGTGATGCTGCTACTGTCACCTATGCACATCGTCAATGCAACAATGTAGAAGTTCCAATTACACTCCAAGTGGTCCCACAATGTGTGATATAAGTATATTACAGGGGACCAGTCAAGGCCAATGACTATTTTTGAGGTTGATTTAATGGACTGCATAAATGCTCACAACACAATAGCAGTACTTTGGAGGTTGGTTCAGCAATCCAGCACACTTTCAAAGGGGAAGAAGGAAAAACCTAATAATAATACTTCTAAGAAAGGGAATGATAAATATCATAACCATAAGTCCCAGAAACTTACAGAAAGAATTCCCCATCCAGTGGGTACAAATGCTAAGATGCAAGCAAATATATCCGGGACAGACAGATTTGTTAATACAACAGCAACGGCTAAACCAGCAAGTGCAAGCAGGAATGAGAGGCCTTGGATAAAGCGCAGCAGCAGCTGAAAATTAACCGATATCTTCTGGCTGAAGGTGAATACCTGTAGAATTAAAATGCAAGGGATGTTTTAAGTTACAGAATCGATGTCTCACTTCAGACGTCTAAGTTATGCCCAAACCTTGAAAAGGATTATAAGCACTGCAAATACAATCCATGACAACCCATAAACCTGCAAGAACATAAAATGTAACAATGGACAACAGTCAGTTCTCTTTCTGAATAGCAAGTTGCCCATAATTGAAGTTGCACTATGTAGAAAAAAGAAAGCCCAGAAAAGGAACAGGTAGTACTTCAACTGAGGACCATGCCTGTACAAGACTACAACTGTTTCTACTAATTTACTCTCGGTTAGTAGTCTTACTAATTTCTTCAACTGTTTTGTGGAAAGTCATTGTGTATTTCAGGAACTAGGGACTGAAAAAATGATTTGTAGTGGTAGAGCATATGGTGTTTTATATTTGCTAAATGATGTCTCTTTATCTACATTGTATTTGGGTCGGGATCTACAAGTGGATATTGCTTCTCTTTTTCCATTCTTATTTCAGTGGCACTGCCGTTTGTGATGCTTGCGAGTTTGCAAAGCATAAGGTTGCTAAATCATGTCATAAGAGCAGTTTTATTTGTGATGCTTGTGAGTTTGCAAAGCATAAACATTCATGTTATTATTCCTTTATGCTTATTCATTCTGATGTGTGGGGTCCCTCTCGAGTTGTTTCTTGTTATGGTTATCGTTAGTTTGTCATATTCATTGATTGTTATTGGAGTGTTACTTGAGTGTATTTACTTCGAAGCAAGAGTGAAATATTTTCTTGCTTTAAAAATTTTCATAAGATGGTGACTTACAAATTTCATACTACTATTAAAACCATTAGGAATGATAAGAGGACTAAATATATTGATAGAGAATTTCAAGCATACTTTGAAGATCATGATATTCTTTATCAAACGAGTTGTACAGGCAATCCTGAACAAAATTGGATTGTAGAACACAAAAACTGTCATCTTCTTGAGATTACCCGTGTTCTTATGTTCACTATGACTGTTCCCCACACTTTTTTGGGGGATGTTGTTTTAACTGTTGCATATCTTATTAATCACTTGTCATCTAGCGGTCTTCAATTTAAGGTTCCTCTTCAACTTATCCCTTTCTCCTTCATCTCTTTCTCCAAGGTATTTGAGTGTACTTGTTTTGTTCATATCTCGCTTCATTCTCGAGGCAAACTCAATCCTAAGGCTGTGCGTTGTGTCTTTGTTGAAAAAGTTACAGATGTTAAGATCCTCAGTCTCACAAGAAATATGTTAGCATGAATGTCACATTTTGTGAGACCAAACCCAACTTTACTTTATTTCAATCCTCTCCTGAGAGGGAGACTAATAATAAGGAAGAGAGAAAACGGGAGGAACTCTCATTTTTTTTCACTTCATTAAGAGATTATTTGTAGTGAAAAGGAGAAATACAAGTGTACTGAAGAAGAATATAATATAGGTGAATCATTAGATAGATCTGATCTTCAGACTATTCTAGGCGTCCATAAAACTAGACCATCCATATGCCACCAAGTCAATTAGCATCCCTAACTCTAGTTTCAGATTCTCCAACATAGGCTTATCCAAATCCTAACGATTTCACAAACTAACATGGTATCAAAGCTCTGATCAAATCTAGCATCACAAAAATGTTGGAACTCGTAGGAAACCACCCAACATAACTAGAACTATTCATCATAAGAACTTGGCATGCTGGCATTAGCATCAGACATACTGACGTTACCATGACCAAGGATCAAAATATCGTTTCGGTGTTTCGAAAATGTTTCGACTCGTTTCGGAAATATAATGAAAAAAATTAAAAATTTAAGAATTATTTTTCTAAAACATTGATAGAAATAAATCAAAATATCTTGAAATACCTTGAAATATTTTAAAACAATTGTGCAAATGTATTGAAATATTATAATACATTTAAAAACATTATGGAATACCTCAAAATATCAGAATTTTGATTCTATTACTGTTTCGTTTCGGTCCCCTTGAAAACGGAAACGTTTCGAAACGATATTTTGATCCTTGACCATGACCCATGTCAAAAAAATTTGAAAAACATGTGGATAGATTCGACTCATGATGCTGACTAATATGGTTATTTTTCTACATTTTTTTAAAACTCTATGACAGTCGTTTGATTTTTTAAAGTATTTTCTAGTTTTTTTGGTCATGTGTTGCGATATGTTTCTCTAAGCAATCTGGAGGCTTTTTTTTGGGTCAAACCTACTTGATTAGGTGCGATTAGGATAGCATTAATATTAATTAAAATTAAAACACAATAAAGGGGGGGGGAATTAAACAATTGGTGAAGACTAAAGACCCACTAGAATCCAGATCCATGCTCGTCGATCACAGACGAGCAAGAGAGAGTGAGAGAAGAAGAAGATCTTAGACTTCAATCGATGAAGACCCACCCACCAAATGAATGAAGACTGAGATTTGAGAGAGAAAGCAAAGACTATAAAGACCCAGTACCAGCCACCGGCAAAAAAGAAAGAAAGAGAGAAGAAGATCGTAATTGGAAGAGGCTGGATCAGGACATGATCTAAATCATGGGAGTGAATGGTGGCTTGGATTTGTTCAGATATGCACTCAGCGATCCCTAGTAAGCTGCTGACTCCTATCCTTTTGATTTTAACACACCCTCTCTCTTTTTTGTTAAAGACGGGGACGAACAACAGACTGTCAAGTTTGATTAAGATTTTAGCATTACAGCTAAATTTTCAGGAATGCATTTTAGCTTCTATCAAGCTTCAAATTTACAACAAGAACATAGGATCCCCAATTAACAACAAAAAATATTCAATAATTGAAGAAAGTTGTTACCGTTAATGATGTATCATTGGCTTGTATATTTAGCTTGTAGACAATGCCATACTGGAAAATAAAAAATCGAAGACTAAGAATGGTCTCTAGCACCCTCCCACGAAAGGTTCGAATATGAGCCTGTAAACACAATTTCAAAACCATCAACAAGAGAGAATAATAAAACATGAATAACATGTCGATGAAAAAAAAAACAACAATCCTACGAAATAATGCACACATAGTTGCCTAAGCCTACCCAAAATACTTTGAAGTGCATGAGTTGGTTTCAATGATGATGATGATACTGACAATAATTAATGCCTAATGCTCCAAATTCGTAAGTATATTAAATATAAAATTAAAAAACCTAGTGCCAACATGTAGGAGAGGAGAGCATTAATATAAGCACATCACCATATTATGCATAAGAACTATGAAAAATTAGCTATTACAGAGCCATTTACAAAATTAATTTTACAATCGCAAATCATTCAGAGCATGTCAACAAGAAAGGTTTCGGTCAGAACTAGCTTCTTGCATTGTAAAAGGGTATAGTAGGTGCAAGCAGTTGTCCTTGCCAGTAACATTAGTACCAGTTTATAACTTTTTAAAGATATAGATTAAATGATAACCTGATAATCTGAAGAACTATTATATGTAAGGAACAATGTTTCCCTGAAGAATGAAACATTGTTGCGAACCAAGGGTATGAGGTGAGCTTTGCAAGAGATTTTATTTCTGGTCAACTTGGAAGAATAAAAAACAACCAAATACTCAAATCTTTATATTCAAAACAATCTCTAGTTGAAATGCTGAAGCTAAGCACAAGATCCCCACATTAACTTGTTTCAAGCAGCAGCTTTTGAACCTGTCTTAAGATTATTGTAGCTATAGGAGTTAGGGTTTTTGGAGAGAAACTAAGCAAATATAAGTAAAGACTAATATATAAGCAACTAAGCAAATATATCCCGAGGGCAATACTAATTACACAAATGCCATCCCTATTTATCCTAACACTCTCCCTCAAGCTAAAAAATATATATCATATAATCTCAGCTTAGAACAAATATCTCTCCACTAAGTACTACTCTAGGACTTAACAAACATATCAGCAAATTAATCTTTAGACTTTGTCAAATGGTGTGATGATATCGAACAGATTGAAACTTCAACGTATTTCGTTCGTTCATGATATACTGGATTAGAAGTTATGTGAACAATAACTTGATAATCGCAAAACAATTAAAGCGGGTCAATATTCTTAGAGTAGTCTAGTATACTTAGTCTTATCTTATGGGGGTAGTTTAGTCGTTTATTTTACTATATGTTGCCCTACTATACAAGTGTCTCCATTATGTATCTTAGGCAATAAGTATTGATGTTGATGCACAAACTTATTATGTCGTAATGATATTTTTCTCAATGTTCATTTTCTCTTTCTTTAATCAAAGTTTACACGGTATCAGAGCATGTTGTGATCCAAAAACATATTTACATCGTAGTAATTATTTTAGAGGAAGAATATCTTCTTGAACTAGGATTGATATCATCGTAAAATAAACTCATCATCCAGGAACAATTGAAGGCACCTGTTATACAATTTTCGTTTGCTAGAACTATGGCAAGTAGAAACTCAAACTCTCATCAGTCCATTAGTTTAAAATTGACTATTATTGTTAATCAGTTGCAGAGGCTTCTTTAGCACCAACCTACTCTCTAAGTCACTCACTTCATAGGTTCGTTCACTTCAGATCCTTTAAGCATATATCAAATTGCTTGGGTATTTGGCTCAGGTGCTACACATCATAGGACTAGTAGTTCTTCTTTATTTGCATCTACCTTCTCTCCTCCCTTTATATCTGTGTTTGCAGCTAATGGTACTCAAATGTCTCTTACCAGTATTTGGTCTATTATTTGTACGCAACTAACACTTTCTAATTTTTATTGTATTGCACAACTTCCCTTGAATTTGATTTCAGTTAGTTAGCTATTTCAATTTGGATTTTCAAGTCACTTTTCTGCTTCTGATTGTATTGTATAGAATTCACGTTCTAGGAAGCTAATTGAGACAGAAAGTAGAAAGGGAGAGTTGTATTTGTTAAACGAGTTGTATGTTCCATATATTGATGCTTCTACTCTTGATTTATCTTTTTTTCATTTTAGTCTACAATCTTCTAGTTTCTATTTGTAACATTCTCGTTTTGGTCATATTTCTCATTCTCATTTGGAACTAATAGTTTGAGCAACTTAAAGTGTCATGACATTTTCAATTCTAGTGGATGCAAGTTAGTTAAATTTGTTGTGTTACCTTTTAATAAAAGTTTTACTAGCTCTCTTGCACCTTTTAATTTGGTTCATTAAGATGTATGGGGACTTGCTCCTATTCTCACAAAGGCAGATCCAGATATTATGTGAGACCCAAACATGCATAACATTGCATTTTATAAATATTGTGAATTAACGTTTAATTTACTAATATTTGCATAGGGTTCAAATTATGATAATTAAATATGAAAGGTTAAGTATGTTTTAATTGAGGAAGTTTATTGTAGAATTACAAGTAGTGAATGTATAGACGAGATGTTTTTTTTTAAAGTCTCGGGAAGTTTGGGAGTTAAAATGTTAGAATAAAGGAAAATGGGAGGAGGGTTGTATAATTATGGCAAAAGCATGCATGAGGAGGACACTCGGCTTTATGGTGGTACTACAATTTGTGTTTGGATAAAAGGGGGGGGTTTATTAGCTTTAATCAAGGGAGAAAGGATAATTAGGGAAGAAATGATTCTTTTGAAAACGTGAGCGTTTTGGTTCCGAACTAGTTTTGGGTGAGAGGTTTCTTTTGCTTTCTTGAGTAAAGCAAGTTTATAATCTTTCATTTATATCTATAGTGTTGGTTGGATACAAGCTTTTGGGTTGTGGGTGTTGAGTTGGGAAACAAGAAACTCTAATCTTGGAAGTGAATTCGGAAGAGTTTGAAGAAAATGGGTTGTGACGAAGGTAAGGAATTCTTGTGAATTACTATGTTTTTCCACTTCTAAAGGTATCTTTGAGATATGGGTATGTGTTGGGTGGTGTTAAAATTGAGTTTAGTTGGTAGAAGATGAGGTTTGAATTGAATTCCAAACTTTGGAACAGGGTTCAACCACTTGATCAGAGTTCTAGTTGGCCTTTAACCGGTTGAAGCCGGTGTTGAACCAGTTGAATGAGACACTGGATAGGTTTCAACCGAGTGAAGAGCATGTTGAACCAGCTCATCAGGCATAAACTTGGGTTACTTTGTTGTGGAGTTCTAAGCTTCTATCCAACTCTTCTAAAATCTTATCATGGCATCCAATGGATCTTAAATAAGTTCTTTATGGGTTTATTTGACTACAATTACATAAATTGAAGTTTAAAACTAGAATCAAAGTGAGTAAAATAGATAATGGTCAGGCAATGATTTGAGTGGTTAAAATACATCACTTAGGAAAAAGTGTGGAAATGCATTGGTATAAGCATGAATATGTATTTATACATGTCTGGTTAATATTAAATGTATGTGCTAGGTCACTTGTTTGTGGTCTACTATGGTATGTGTTAGGAGGTGAGACATTGACGTCTACACTAGATTTGCCTAAGGTCTAATCTAAACATTAAGTAGTTCTATTACTGAACTTAAGGTGAGTAGGTTTTTTCTTGTAATTGATAATGGCTAAGATATGCCATGTGATATTGTTGAATGAACATGTTAATATGCCTTAATGACAATTGTATGGCCTTAGTGACGAAAAAGTAGCCTTAGTGGCGTTAATATGCCTTAATGGCAATTGTATGGCCTTAGTGGCGGATAAGTAACCTTAGTGGCGTTATTATACCTTAATGGCGGATATATGGCCTAAATGGCGGATAAGTAGCCTTAGTGGCAAACATATATATAAATGTATGAAACTGATTAGATATGACTGTTGCAAATGATTATGTGATGATACTTGATGAGTGTGATGATGTATGAAGTATGTTTTCATTATTTTCAATTTAATAAAATTGTACATTCATCGAGCGTGTTGTGCTCATCCCCACAGTTTTGTTTTCAAGTAATTAGACCTTTTGGGAAGTCCACTGCTGAGTCGGGATGGTCAGGGTCATTGGCATGAGTACCTTATAGTTGTAAACTTTCAAAATTGAAATTATGTATAGTTGTAATGTAGTGTGTTTGTTGTAGTTGCTATATAAGACAAGTTTGTAACTATGTAAATATGGTTATCTTTTTGTGGGAATATTCTGGTGATAATTATATCATAGGTTTATCTATGATTAAGTTCAAGATAAGAATAGGATCGCTAATGAAGTCCACCCGCTAGAAATAGACAATATGTACTACCTTTCAGGGTAGGGTGTGATATATTATGCCTCTCGTCATGCTATTTTCATGGAACATATTTCCTTCTTTTCTATTTGGTCTAGCTCTTCACATTGGCATAAATCAAATCTCATCTATATTGACCCATTTTTTGCTGATGTTCCCTCTTACACTTGTGTTGGTGATATGAATGTCATTTATGTATCCTCCACTTCTGATTTCCCAGTCCCTGGTCCCCCCCTATTGTACATAATTATGCTCGCAAGACTCCAGTTCTCTCTTTACAAATGTGATACTCCCTCCTCTATTGTCACTCAGTCAAGGATCAAAATTTCATTTCGAAACAGTCGAAATGTTTCCATTTAAAAGGACTGAACCGAATCAGTGATGAGTATAGAGAAGGTTAACTCTAATTCTCCTTAATCCTATTTTTCAATCTCTTCTTTCTATATTCTCCTATCTTGCCTCTTCGCCACTCCAAACCAAAAAACTGAGGTCTTTTGATTTCAACTTAGTATCCAAGCGATCTAACAGAAATTCTAAGTTACTAGATCATTCAATAAAATATTGGGAATCTGTTGGTGTTGTTGACATCATCATCGGAATGAAAATGTCATCCCTATAGCCGACCAAACTCAACATTATCTGACTCATTTTTGCCTCGTGAGTATGATACTGATTTTTATGGAGTTGTTTGGAGCCATCTGATGTGTTTTTTTGAGTTCTGAATTTTTTTAGAATTTACTGGTCATATGTCACGATTTACTATTCGGCGGAGTTTTAGGGTCATTCCAACTTTCCTAATGCAACCTGTGGGTGCTAACCAAGTGTTCTAGGAGCTCTGGTTGAGTTTCGTGCAAAGCCCAATGGTTTTTGGGCAATTTTTGGGTAATGACTATTTGAGCTCTGGCGGATTTGATTTTTGCTCCAATAATGGGTAGGTTGCTCTCGACAGTGATTTTTTTTTTGCTGGGCCAATGATTTTCTAGACATTCCTTCACTAGCAGAGTGATTTTCTGGGTTGTTCTTCGTCGGCCGAGTGATTTAAGCTTTTTTTATTTTTTTTTATTTGTTTGTCTTGTGTTTCTAGTTACTACTTTGGTTTCTTTTGTGTTTGGTTAGTCCTAAAATTGCTATTCAATAATCGGGTTGTGTTAGAAAGGTTCTATTTGCTAAGTAGACATGTTTGGAGTCGATGCAAAATCTAGTAGTACTGAGAAAAGTGGGTTGAGTCGTTTAGGTACTCTTGGATGCAATCCTCCTCTCCAAATCAGTCCAGCAAAATTGGATAGTAGAAACTATGTGGCTTGTCCTAATCATACCTATTATCAGTACAGACAAGTGAGCTAAATGAATGCAAGTAAGAAGCCGAAATATAAACCTGATCTTAACTAATGGATCTCTAAAAACTCGTTGGTAATGTCATAGTTACTCAACTCGATGCAACCTCACTATGGCTAGATACCCCGTAAGATTTAGTTGGTGGTGGCTCAAATATATTCACCGGTTGGAAATGATGCCTAGATTTATGAGCTCCGAAAAAAGGCTCATAAAACCAAATAAAGGGATATGACATGTAGGACTGCGTAGTCTGTGGCAAGAGTTGGATTAGTACCAGGATTTTCAAGAAGGTTGTGTTGGAGATAGAGTTAAGTTTCAAAGGTTGATAGAAAAGGAACTAGTTTATGATTTTCTTGCAGGTCAAAATATGGAGTATGGTCAAATTCATATAAAGGTCTTGCGTAGAGATCGTTTTCATTCGTTAAGGCAAAAACATGCTTATGTGCAATAGGAGGAACTATGAAGCACGGATACGGATACGAGATATGGGTACGATATGATACAGATATGGCGATACGACAAAATCTAAAAAAATAAGATATGGATACGGCCAAGATACGACTATAATAAAATATATTTAATATTTTTATTATTTTCAACCAACATAATACATATATATTTTGGTAGTTCTTTAACATACAATAAAGAAAATTAGTAATTCTTTTTAGTTTCAAGAAAATATATATCGTATCGCTGTAGTATATTTACAAAGTGAAGTGATTAATTAAAGAAATCAAAACTAATATTTACCAAATATTTAGAAGTAATTTTTACAAAGATTATAATGTAATAACTTTATTTTATACTATTTTGACATGTAATTGTAAATAATACTTATGTGCTTTTGAAGTAAAATAAATTTTTTGTTAATGTAATTGTAAGCTTATGTGTCTGAAAACCTTAATGGAAGACTTGGGTGTCTCCAATGATCAATCGATGTGCCCGTATACTGATAATAAGGCTACCATAAATATTGCTCACAATCCAGTTCAAAATGACAAAACAAAGCATATTGAGATTGACAGACACTTCATTAAAGAGAAGCTAAATAATGGGTTGATTTGTAGGCCCTTTGTAACGTCCAAGGAACAATTAGCTGACATATTTAGTAAAGGGCTTAGTAGTAGAATTTTTCATTCACCAGTATGCAAGTTGGACATGAAAGATATCTATACTCCAACTTAAAGGAAAGTGTAGAATGTTAGGTCATCTTAATTAAGGGTATTATTTTAATTTGCACCAGTATGCAAGTTGGACATGAAAGATATCTATACTCCAACTTAAAGGAAAGTGTAGAATGTTAGGTCATCTTAATTAAGGGTATTATTTTAATTTGCACCTTCTTTATGAGTTAATATTACCATGGGTAACGGTAATAAAGAGGGTTAAGTCTAATTGTCCCTAACCCTATTTTCCAATCTCACTACTCCTCTCTTGCCTCTTCACCACTCTAAACCCTAAAAACCAAGGTCTTTATATATCTACTAGAACTTAATAACCAGCCATCAACAACTACTCAAAAAGTTTTAGGATTCGACAATCAACACACACAAACATGCCGATGACTATTAAAGAGCAAAAAAAGAAAAGACAAGGAAGAGAAAGAGTCCTTTGTAAGTGTTGCAAGGGTTTTGGGAAGAGAAACAAAAGAAAGAGAGGGAGAATGTGTACTGCCTCTCTCACCCCATATGTAAACTAATGTTGTGTTTTTGTAATAGCATGCCGTGCATGAATTGTTTCTCGATCTGTAGGGTGAAGTAAAAATATGAGCCTCAAATATATGCCCATGAAGGCATAAGACTAGAAATTCATTGAATAATTTTTTTGATGGAAGCAACAAAAAATAAGGAGAGTCGCATCTTGACCATCATACCACTCAGCATGGTGATCTAGCAACAAGCGATTGATCTTACAGAAGACCATTCTGCACTTCCCCAGTGATCCCTTGTCATAGAATATGGCTGGACATCATAATGTGAGTAGTATATGATAGGATTTGGACCCACAAGGTACCACTAGGCCCCAAATAAGATCCCAATCATAAAGAGCAGATAATAATTGATTGCAAATGAATCAGGAATACTAATCACATGATATATCTGGGAGAGAAAGTAATACCAGTTCTTCATCCCACCAAGCTTCCCAGCTTTCTTCTCCTTTAACTCCAATTCCGCCTCTATAAAGAAGCCAGTTTGTCCAGTCTCTGAAGTCTTCTACAGTCCTACAAAAGGCCAACGAGAAAGGCGATTATGCAAAATGAGGCAGAATCTAATACAGCGCAAAATGTGAAAAAGTGTCGCTTACTTCTGCCACTCAAAACCGGATGGATTAAACAAATATGGTGCAAAAAGCCAGGAAATAGCCATGAACCAACTGCTAACAGTAAGGAGAATGAAGGGTAGAGCACCGCCATCATTATATCCATATGCAAGGTATACTACCAACAAAAGCACAACTTCCAATCTGAAGACATTAAAGTATCAAATATAAATAACTGCTCTGCTTCAAGTGTAAATAATCTCTAGTGTGTGTGTGTGCGCGTGCGTGAGTGAGTGTGTGTGAGAGAGAGAAAGAGACCCTTTAACGAAATGACTGCGGGAATAAAGCCTGTAATTTTCAGAAAATTTGATATGGCGGACCACAAATCCCCTACCGGTCGCTTGATACTGTGAAGGAATATAAATTAATTAAAAAAGTTTACAGAAAAGAAGATAATGAAAAGACAGGACAGTTGACAAACAGACCCTTGCACCACCATGAAGAATAGTCCGACCGAAGTAATGTGTTTTTGTGCCAAGAGAAAATGTGAAGAATACAGAACAAAGCTGAAACTGCATGGTGACAAAACTAACAACAGCCTGCGGCCACAATAAAAAAAAGAGGAGTCAGTGAAGTAAAAGTGGTAAAAGACAGTTTATACGACACATAAAAACTAAAAACGTGTTGCTCATGCAACAGCTGAACTATTTTTATATTTAGAAAATTAATCAAAGAAACGATCTACTAATTGAGAAAAACCAGTGGAGCATGACAGCCAAAAACGTAAAAGGTAGTTCCACTTCTACTTTCATTCTATGGGTACTTCTGAAATTTAAGGATGGGCGACCATGCATGTTTTCCTCGTCCAATTTCTGCTTCCTTCCCTGAATTTTCTCACAAATATCATTTCCTTCCAATTTGTGATTCTCTATTATTTTGGATGTCTATTAACATGGATGAGCCTTTCTAACCATTTGGGATTAGCTGTATGTCTATATTTCATCCTGCTCCATCGAGGAACATCTGCTGTTCATCAAAGTTATTAATCCAACCTCCCACAGCCCAATTTATCCAGGCGTAATTTGAACCATACCAGAACAAACATGCTTCGACCAGTCATTGTAACCGCTCCAGTTTTATAGGAAGGTATATGCCCTCTATGAACGTTTAACATAACTTTTGAAAAGTGTTGGGGGTTAAGGCTTTCTCTGTCAATTGTCGAGCCAGATTGCTTTTTCTTTTTCTGGACACTAATGGTTGATATAGTATCCCACGAGTTCTGTGTGAGAGAGGATGACTACTGATACCTTGAGCTCAAATCATCTAGAAAATCCTCCTTCCAAGGGGCTATGTTCTACCCTAACTATGCTTTGCACAAACACCCTAATAATAGATTTATTCAAGCACCTATTTGATTCTTCCATTTAGAGCCTAAATATGAAAGGAAATAGCAAAGAGAAAAAAAATATATAAAAACCAATAGGTTTTATAACATCCCAACGAGGTGCTCTCTCTCTCTCTCTCTCTCTCTCTCTCTTTAAAACACACACACACACCCCACCAACCCATATACATACATACATGCGTGACGGGATATCATGTCTAAGGGTCATCCAGCTCAAAACCAATTGGTAAAGAGTGGAGAGACACCCAAGGCTCGAATAGTAACTTGGGAGGTCTTATTCTATTAATATGGGACAAGCTCTAACATTCCCTACACCTAGAGAGATAAATAGAAAAATTAGAAGATAAGTCCACAGACATCACAAATGCACCTATGACATGAAAAAAGGCAGGATCCATTAGAAATTAGAAAAGTTGGTTAGTGCTCAAACTTCCCCGGAGCTCTCTTTGAAATCAAGCATCTAACTTAGAACTAATTTACAATGAGTGAAGAGACCTCCAAGACTCGAGATAGTTTGGGAGCTGTCATTTTAGCAATGTGGGACAAGCTATAATAGTACAAACAGAAACTACTTCACACGTTACAATAATATAAAAGTGGCTTCAGTGATACCACAATTGAAAAAAAACACCACCTAAACTGAGCAGCAATTATAACAATCCCCATCTTCTGATCCAAAACTTAATATCTAAAGTGGCTTAAAGCCTAATAAGTTCTGATGCATAGAAACAGATGACATAATTTTTCTAACTCACACAAGCACAAACAGAAAATACAAATCATTATTGGGTATCAAAATTACGATATATAAAAATCCTATAGAATGCCAAAGCGACAATCCATGTACAGAAGATGTACACAACATAGAAAGTAAAAGAACAAGCAAAATAACTATATTACATATACAGAAGTCACAAACTTGTATAGGTTATATAAACTCAAATCCATGGGCTTTCTATAAAATCAACAAAAGAATCCAATGAAAACAAATACTCCAAAGATGACTTAAGGCAAAAAGTTGACTCATTTTCATTACTAAATAAGGAGGATACACCTGTGAAACTTGCAAGTATGGTGCATTTTACCCAAATTTCCCTTCAAAAATCGTTAAATGAGAGTACATCAGAAATTGCATGGAATAGTGATGGTGCCAAACATGTAAAAGGAAATTTATTTTGATCACACAGTATGGATGTCAGCATTGTCAGACACACAAAAACACATAAACGGATGGGAAATTTACCCTCAGAAAACCCTGTTCCAAGATGAAACCCAAAACCATTGGCACAGCAGTAAAGATACCAATCTGAAAGAGAAACTGTGTATTGAGAGCAGCACTCAGAGCAGTATTGTCAGATATCTCAGCCATAATTTGAATTGATTCACCAACTCCAGATAGGGCCTGAAATAATATCATGCACAATTTTTGAAAATATGATCAGAATATCCCAATAGAGCAAGCAACAGAGATGGAGGGAGAGAGTGAGTGTGTTTGATCACAACAGCGTAAATGAAAGATCTGTGCCATGTTAATACTCAAATGATTTGTTCCATTATAAGGAACATCTAGAGTTGGGAACATCCACATGATTTGAAGGTTAAAATTCCCTTACTGCTTTCCAAAACATATAGTAAACAGGATAAACCAGTGAACAGCGTAATATGAGGCAAACACACAGAATTCTACAAGCAGATCAGAAATATGACACTGTAAACATACAGAGATTCAGAGAATCTAAAAGATTTGCTTATTAGATGAAAATTTCATGACTTACCAAATATGCTTTGCCATAGAGGAAAATATACACAGTCAGCACAGTTAACTGCAAACACATCAGAAGAAGCTCTGTTAGAGATGAAACCAAATGACAGCAAATTTTGATAACTACAACATGCATCAACTGAATGTCATATCCTTGCTTAGTTAACAAAACCATGTGCTGAGCACTGAAAACTAATTTCAGTGTGGACCTATTAGCAAAAGGGATGAGTGGGAGAAATTGAAGAGGCAGAAGAAAAAGATCGTGCATGGATATTCTATTGATGGGTAGCAATGCAAGGAGAAGTAAAGGGATAGAGAGCTAAAGGGCCGATTTTCTAAAGGTGCCCAAAAAGTCCTCTCCACCAAAAAAGAATAGGAAAGGAAATTGTCCTTTATTTGTCTATTTAATTATGGGGATTTCTAACGTCTCCAACTATGGGCTAACACTAGTTCCTTTCCAATATTTTATTTGATCCAAATGTCCAAAGCCAAATTTAGTTCATATGCATAACTAAAATAGTAGGATTACTAAGGTAGTTTTAAATCTTATGCAATTACATTTGCTCACTTCCTCTTCTCCTATAAAAATAGCAGACCAGTTGTAAAACTCTCTCTCACACACACAAAATTGATAGAACTCCCAGCATCCAGAATTGAAACATCATAACTGTGAAACTATCAATAACCAGACTTGCCACCTCATTCAGCACAATAAATCACCGGATCACAAGGTACCACACCACATCTGCCATATACTAATAATACAGATAAGACAAACCAACTCAGCCAAACGATTGCCAATGTACCTTGAATCCAACTAACAATACCATCCTGCACTGTCGTAGAGATTCATCTCTCATCAATACTAATTTCTCTTCCACTAATCATTAGCATGTCATCACAAATAGGTGTCCCACCACTCAACATATCAAGAATGCAACAAGAAAAACTTAGAATGATGGAAATGCCACTTCTACAACATTTGGCAACTTAAAAAAGGGGGAAACTTTGTCCTAACCTCGCAAGCCAATGAAAAGGTGCCATTGCCACGGGAAGTAGAAAGTCTCGGGCTAAAAATCATGAGGTTGCAAGTTCAAATTTGAAAGAAGCCACTTAATGCAAATAATGTCAAAGGTTAAGACTGCCTCCGATCAACTCCTCCCAACTCCCTAGATCAAGGGGACCACCGGGATAATGACCCAACCTGAGTACTGTAGGAAACTATCGCCATCCTATAGTAGGGCATACTACCATTCCCCTTTAAATATTTATTTATTTTGGCTTTCAATCATCATCAGTCCTTTAAAGATCAGGTTGAAAAGGTACAAACTAGAAAATAACCTTCCGATCCTCTTGCACTTCACATTGGAACTGACAAAAACAGATGTAAATCTTCATTTCCCTAGGATACATTTTCCACTCCACCCCTTACATTGTGATTTTATCATCCATCTTATGAGATGGAGGATTAAAGCAAAAGGCACAAGACGAAAAGTAACTTAACTTTGTTCCCATTTTCTGCAAATTAGTTTCAGCAGTTTTATGTGACATTCCTACTATATTGCTAACATATGCAAGGCTATAGATAGAGCATGACCTCAAATGGCAATTGAAAATATAGTAAGCAAGCAAGATGATTGGCATGCGAAAGGTATCATGGCTTAATGATCTCAAGATCCTCAGATCACTTGGGATAGTTAAACACAAGCAACTTAATAAAGATATTACATAAGGACCTATTATAAAAGAAAATTATAGATAAGAAAATAACATATGGAGTGCTTCCTTGATAAACTTCACATCATATAAATATCCCTCAATCACGGAATCAATATACAAATATTGATATTTCAGTTACCAAATTCTAAACCACCTCTGGAAACTAGGAACAACTAAATCAAAAACAAGATCTCTATTTAAGCAGAACTAGTGAATTGAAAGTTATAAAGATTTATAGTGTGTGTGTAAAAAGCATACCATGGTGCAAAAATAGTATCCAACAGTGGTAAAGTAGAATGACAGCATGCGGAAGAAATCCAACAGCTGCCCAAGTCTGTAGATGTCCCTACTAAGAACTTGCTCACCATTACCGCCAGCAACCTTTCCTTCAAACACAGCAACCTGATTGAGCCCAACATCCCGTCCCTTTCCAACCTGTAAAAACTCTTTTAGAAGGTTTTAACCCATATAACCAAAATAAACACATGCCCAAGCTTTACCTGGATATATTCATGATGCGTAACGTTCCCTTGGCGCAAAGTTGAATTGAACCCTGTATTTTTATAACAAATTTAGTATATGAGAAAACCAAAACCATTTTGCCTTTGACTCCAAAAGTGATATGGATGCCATCTTCATGCATGCAAGTTTTTATTTTATTATCATATTTTCCAACCGATTCATCATCCCTATTATAAGAATAACTGAATATGACATTAAAAAACAACTTTAGAGCATAATCAAACAACAACCTCTAGCCAAATATAGGACACCAGACTAAACCCACGGTAACTTATATGGTTCCAAGAAATTGTTAGAGTTCTTATTTTTATGTTTTATATTTATGTAGGGTAATATTGTTATTGCACTTCAATATAAATAAGAGTATAGGGCAACACTGCTCACACACATATTACTCTCTCATTCTTTTCCTCTCTCTTTCTTTCTCTCTTCTTCTTCCTTTATCCTAACATAATATTGTAGTCTTTACTTTTGGACTTGGTATCAAAACAATGATTCCAGTTTTTTTTTCAACCACTGAATAGTGTCACATGAACAATACTGCGTGAAAAGTGTCTCGTGAAGAGTACTCGACAGACAATTATTTCATACTTCAATCCCTACCACAGAGATGCAACTAGAGTATTGGAGGCTGTCTGTGAGCTGCCCAGTTAGTTTTGGGTGAATTTTTGATGCCTTTTTTTTTTTAAGTTAAGTTGTCTGTAGTGACCAAATTCACCAAGATTACTATTCGGACTTCAGGTTAGTTTAATTTTTTTTACTCGAGTTTGTTGTGGCTAATTTGCTTGGGTTGTGGGTAATCTATAACTAGGATTTTTGGGTCATTTTTGCTTGATGTGTTTTTTGATATAATCTTATCTTAGATTTTTTTTTCTTCAATTCTATTGATTCAAACCAATACTATGGGGTGTGACTAAGGGGCCCATATACTCAATTGGGTGATTCAATGCATTTGTTGATTTGTGAAGAAGTTTAGGTGGTTTTGGTTAGTCGTTTGTTTGGTTTCTGCCCACTAGTGATGCCTTTCTAGCTAATTGTGCATTCTGTGGTTATTTTGTTGGGTTTTTTTGGCTAATCTGTGATGCATTGTGGTTGTTTTGGTGAGTGGACAGCCTTAGTTTGTGCACTGGTTATAAGGTGCACTGTAAATTCTCCTCACAAACTTCTTGTTTTGCTTCTCCAATCTTCAAGGCTAAGCACTATGGTGATGGGTTCTTCGCCAAAATTATTAGGTTGTTGATTTACTTGATTAGTTCAGTTTGTACTTTGCGAGCTTGTCGACTTTGCAATAGGACGCGCAGCTCTTCCCATTGTGTTATGATTTTCTTCCCCTGCCTTTGGTTTGACCTATTTGTTGGTCTGTTACATGGCGTTTTATTGGTCTTGTAGTTTCCTACTGCAAAGTAGTTGTTTGTATTTTTATTTCTTATAGTGCCATTGAATGGTGGTCGTGATCATTGTTTTGGGTGTATTTATTATGATGGTACATGACACACTGAGAATTATTATTGGGATAAGTATGAGAAACCAACATATACTCATCGGGGTTGTAATGATACTTTTTGAATACATCAGACTTCTATCAATTGTGCAGTTGCTCCTACTACGGACTCTTAGGATGATCTTTCATCTCACACCAAATATCTTCACTTTCTACACGTTCTCTTTTCTTCCTACCAGCCTTACTAATGGAGGCAACCCTGTATGTAAGGTCAATCAACTTCTTTGTCATCTTAAATCATTAATATAGGAGCTAGTACTCATATGTCTAGTAATTATTGTGTATTTTCTAATTTTCATTTGTAAAACTCATGTATTGTGTTGGCTGATGGTTCATTTCAACCAGTACATGGGCCGGACGATCTACGTCCTACTCAGTCCATGCCCTTAACCTCTAGTTTATTTGCTCCTAATTTTTTTGTTAACTTGTTATTTGTGAGTCAATTAACAAAGTCCTTAAAGTGTTCAGTGACATTCTCTCCTTTCTGTGTTTTTCAAGACCTCAAAATGAAGGTGATTGGAGTGAGAAATGAGCGCAATGGCCTTCTCTACTTAGATCTTGGTGATTCTATTCCTGCCTTGAGTGCTACTTGTGTCTCTCTCCTTGCAAAAACTGTGTCAAGTTATCTCCGATTTGAGCTTTTCTTCTATATGTTAGAATGTGAAACTTGTCAATTAAGTATAAACATAGCACTTTTCCTCCAAGTTCTTTTATTCGTCAGCCCAATTCATTTCATGTTATTCATACAAAAATTTGGGATCCTATAAGCATAAAAAATATTTTCGATTTTTAGTATTTTGTCATTTTTGTTGATGAATGCTCTCGGATGACTTGAGTATTTCTTATGAAAGACCGATTTGAATTGTCTAAGGTCTTATAGCACTTTTTATAATGAAATTCTAGTTTAGTTTGATACCCGTATTAAGGTTCTTCCGTCTGACAATGCATCCATCAAACTATATGTCCTCATACCTCCCAACAAAATGGCATTGTCGAACATAAATATTATCATTTGTGGGATGTTGCCCGCACCTTAATGTTTAACATGCATGTGCAAAACTATATTGGGTTGATGTTGTTCGTACTTCAATGTATCTTATTAATTGTATGTCTTTTCCCAAATTAAACAACAAATCTACTTTCTTAGTATTTTATCCAGATAGACCGTCATTTGGACTCCCTCTTCGTGTACTTGGTTACATTGCATTTGTTCACCTTCTTGGTCTAAGTCATAATAAACTTTTGCCTCACTCAGTTAAGTGTCTTTTTGAGATATTTTCATACTCAGAAAGATTATCAACGCTATGGTCGTGTCTCTTGTCGATACTATGCAATGATGATGGTACATTCTTTGAGACATTGTCTTTCTTTTCAAAATCAAGAAATACACTATCACCAGATTTAATCTTTTCCGATTAGGGGAGCCCTTGTTGCTAGTTGTACCAGACTATTTATCGTTTTCCTCCACAACTACTACACCTCCCTTGCAGGTTTATCGTTGTTCCAAAAACTACAGGTTGTTCCATATGCTCTAGCTGTACAGCTTTCACCTGATTCTACTAAGGTCCTACCTTCCGAGCCGTCAACTAGTTCATCTTCTAATTTACCTTTTGCTCTGAGGAAAGATACTCACAACTATACCAATCATCCCATTTTCAATTTTGTTTCCTTGCATTGGATTTCATCATCATTCCTTTGTTTTGCACTACCTTCTATGGTTGTTCCTAGTTCCTTGACACAAGTTTTGGCATATCCTGGATGAAAACTAACTATAGATGAGGAAATGAAAACTCTTCATGACAATCAAACTTGGAATCTTACTTCACTTCCTACTAGGAAGCAGCTCATTAGTTGTCATTAACTATCCACTGTGAAATATCTTTCTATTATGGCTCTGTCGAGCGTTTAAAGTCTCGGTTGGTTATTAAATGTATAGTTGTTAGTATCGTACGATACGTTATGATACGAAGGCAAAACGATACGGATCGTAGATATGTATCGTTTTTGCATTGTATCATTCGATACACGATACATTTTTACGATACAATACGTATCGGTACAATACGAACGATATACGCAAAACCTGTATAATTTTTTTTTTTTGACGGCCTGATTTGTAGATTTGCACCAAATCATTGACAGCAAAAATAAAGATGAAGACACCAAAGCCCACAAATCAGAGAATAGAGAAATGCCAAAGAAAATGCAAGAGATGAAGACAATAATTACCAATCTACCAAACCTACAGACCAGCCAAACACCCAACCAAAATCAAATCAAACAAATTTTTGAAATTAGAAAAAATAGCAACACTAACCGGATGAAACCCTAGGTTGATTTTTAACACTAACCCTTGTCTCACGATCTCTGTCTTCATCGCTGTGAACTGCGACCACGAGGTACCAGCCACTAGATATGTTCTTCTTCTTCTCTCTCTTTCTCCGGCACCGGCATCGCCATTGCGTTTGAGGTCGCCTCTCGCCTCTTCTCTCTGTCTGTGTGTGTGTGCGATCGTGGGTCACGAGGTGCAGATTTTTTTGTTGTTATAAGTATAAAAATTACATTTAATACCCCATTAAAAAATTACATTTAATACCCCATTATATTATAATTTTTACTTTTAAGTATATATAAGTACTATTAATTTATTTTGATACCTTTTATTATTTTTTTAATATTAGTAAATTATATTGGTGACTTGAATAGTAGGTGGAATATTAATGAAATGTTATATTTTTATAAGTCTATAATTTTTTTTCAAAAACATTTTTTTTATTATTAATTATTTAAAATTGCGTCGTATCTTACAATACACGATACGATACGATACACTATTTTTGAAAAACGATACACCTTCCGATACACGATTTAATAACTATGATCAAATGATACACCCAAACATATGGTGTTAATTACTCTGAGACATTTTCCCTTGTTGCTCGACTTAATTCTATTAGCTTATTCAATGTTTATTCATCGTTCTATCCGAGGGGTTAACATTTTCATTGTTTATGTTGATGACATTATAATTAGCGGTAATGATTATGATAGTATTGCCAATTTTAAGCTCCATTTGGGAAAGCGGATTCGCACTAATGATCTAGGTCTTTTTTCGGTACTTCCTTGGAATTGAGGTTGCTCGGTCAAAGGAATGTATCAATCTATACCAACGAAAGTACAAATTGAATTTCCTATCTAAAACTGGTACTCTTGGTGCTCACCTTGTTGATACCCCTATAGATTCTACTAGTCGAAAAATTTTTGATGACATAGGCACTATAGGGGATTGATCGGTAAACTACTCTATCTCACAATTACGCATCCCGATATTACATTTGTAGTTGGAGTAATTAGTCAATTTATGCATGCTCCTCGAAAGCCTCGTTGAGAGACTACTTGTCGTATCCTTCAATATCTCAAGGAGTACTCAAAAAATGATTATTATATGGATCTTCACAATGTATAACTATTGTTGCCTTTTCTGATGCTAACTAACCAGGTAGCCATAGTACGATATTCTGCCTTTGCACTTGAATGTGGTATGGGGATTAGTGAGATGCATTGTTATAATCAAACAACTATTTTCAATGCCTAGTAATCTAGTGTTTCATGAGCACACCAAACACATAGAAATGAATTGTCATTTTATTTGAGATCTCCCAATGTGAAAGAAAATTATCACTCCATATATCAAATCTAGTGATCAATTGGGTGATATTTTTACCAAACCATTGTCTTGTGATACCTTCAACAATCTTTGTTCCAAGTTGGTCATTTTTTAACTTTATGCTAGTTCTTATTTTTATATTTTATATTTATTTAGAGTAATATTGTAATTATATTTTATAAGGTTCAATATAAATAAAAGAGTGTAGGGCAACACTGCTCACACAAATTATTCTCTATTGCTCTCTCTTTCTCCATCTCTCTTCTTCTCCCTTTCTTCTTAAATAATATTGTTGTCTTTACTTTTTAACTGTAATATTTGGTTGGAGGCTTGGAGAGCATCTTATTCAAGTTACTCAATGTTAAGAGAAGAAAATTTGGCCAGACATACAAATAGTCCCAAGCTCCTTGAGACTAGACAAGAGTCGGGCCTTGGTCTATGTCGGCCTCAGATTAAAATTTCATCAAGGACCGGCCTTTCAACCCTACCCAAAATATCTACCCCCGAAATTATAGATACTGAACTCATAGGTGCTTACTATGTCACTCAAGCGTCCACCACAACATTCATACCTGCATAAATATCTTCACTGATGTTAACAATGCGAGAGGCCTTGCTGATGCCGCCCCGAGTAATATGGAAAACTCTATCAAAAACATCTGGATGACCATAATGCATACGAACCCTGAACATTACGTACAATTCATGGAATTTATTAGTTTTACAACTAATACAACCAAAATAATCATTTGACATGAACTTACTTCAAAGGATTCGCCAAGACACGCTGACCAAGAGTCACAAAGCTCGTTTCTTGGTTGGACATGAACGATGCTAAAGAAGAGACACTGCATGAAAGAAGTTAAAAATGACATGATTATCTAAACATCGAAGCTTAGAAGTACAGTAATATTATGTGGAGATCAACCTTCCAGTAAATACATGCTCTCTGACACCAAGAATGGTAGGAGGGCGGATACCATGATCACAGTAGAATTCTTCAAGAAGATTTCTCATTTTCAAAGCTTCCTCAAAATAGTTATCCTATAGCAAAAACCATAAGGGTAAATAATTGGAGAAAATGATAGAAGTAGTAAAACTTACATTTTTTAACATATACTCAACTCAACAAAGTCTTGTTGATGTATAGGACAGTTGTGTACAATCAAAATAGGACTGTTTAGGGGCAGTGAACAGTAAAAGAGGCTGTGAACAGTGACGTGAATAGAAATATTGAATAGTTATCACTCGTAAGGTTCCTTAGGCATCACATGTAGGGTTAAAATTGCATCACACAACTCAAAAGAATATAAAGACTACAGTTTTCTGAAAATATCCCTATCTTCTTTATTGAAAATAACAGTAACCATATATAGAGCTTGAAGTTATCTCTAATCCTAAAAAGATTAGGATTTCCAAAGTCAAATTATTTAAAATTAAAAAGCTAATACAAAATAAAATTAAGACTCTAAATTCTAGAGCATCCAACACTAAAAGTTGACCGCGACCCACATGTCAGACTATGACCTATTCCAGTAAATTTAGAAAATACAATAATGCCCTTGACTCAAAAAAATATTAAAATAAATACTAATACTAGTAAATTGACTCAAACTAACTTAAAACACAGCTCAAAATATTGCATCATTTGTCCTCGCAGGCGAACCCCACCACAGTTTTATGAGACGACAACAAAGACTAGAGACAACACAGACTAGGACCGCTATACTTCCTCAAACAGCAAGACTGAGACTGTAATGCATCAAATTCGAAAAATCTAAGAGACTACAACCAATATGACTAGAACGACATCTTAAAGACTAACAGCTGGAACCTGGTGTCACCTACTCATGCATTACAATGCTCACAAAGTAGAAGTATCTAGACATCTGCCATAATGAGAATATCATGCAAATCAATTCATCAAATAGGACAATAATGCTACCTTATAAAGACTTCGAGAAATCCAATTGATATGTGGTTAACATATTCCATATATGTGTTTACATCTAATGTTATAATGGAAATCAACTTAATTCCTTAGGCAGATACAAATGTCGCATGCACAAGAGAAACACCAACAAATGTGTGCTCCACGAGTGGGCACTGGTGTAACCACAGGTAAACACACACCAAAGAAATTCAAAGGAAAAAAAGGAACTTGGTAACACGATGTTGGACTTCAAATTTACTATTAACGTCACTATTCACAGCATAATTACTGTTCACGGCTACTATTCACAGCATGCGTTCTTGCTAGATGATATCTGATTTCAGAGGGAAATATACTCTCCTGACAGGTGTAAATCACTGATTCTAATTTTCATTGCATACACCTGTCATCCAGAATTTAATACACTAAACACAAACAAATTCCCAGTGGCCAATCTTCCATGAGAATATAAATGATGAAATGCAATTCGTCAGTCGCAACACAATTCCGACAGTCATTGTATGAAACAATTACTACCTGATTCATATCTATTGTCTGTACTGCATTTCCACGAGTAAATATAATAGCATGGTTTTGATTTTCAGGTTTCCCTTCACCAAGTTTAGGATTTCCAGGCAACTTTACGGAGTAGATTTCCTGCACTTCCCAAAAAATAGAAGACAAAAGAAACAATAGTGAGGTACCTCCATTTTGTCATAGTAAAAGGAGATCATATAAAGGATTCAAAATACATAAA